>JANHFX010017074.1:92756-114284 GCA_027560015.1 Chloroceryle amazona
ACAAATCATACCCCCCCCCCCACAAAAACCCCCCAAAAACCCCCCCACCCCCTCCCCAGAACACAAACACTGCCCCCCCCCCCAAGAGCAACAACACCCCTCCACACACACACACAAAACAAACAAGCAAACAAGGTAGAAATTTCCTATTAAATAAAAGCCTGAGAACAGATTTGGTGTAACTGGAATGGAATTGCCTTTTACGTATGTTCTACTCTAGGGTGCAACTTTGGCAGGAAAAACGCCAAGCTTCTTCAAGCACTGTAAATAGAAAAGAATTGTGGTAGACAACCAAACAGTGGTAAGACAGTAGGGATAAACTAGATCTAGGTGTCCTGTTTAGATCTCCAGTTTAGGCAAGCAGTAATTATTTGATTCTTCCTTTCCAAGTCTATCTTTCTGAGTGCCCGTGTTGTCACCCAGTAGCTTTGTCACTGAAATACTTTTCATGTATAGCAAACAGCACATCATAAATCTTTGAACTTCCCTAATTTTAGCAAGGTAAGCATTTACTTTCACCCTGTTTCCAGCTGTGTAAATATGCTTCATGAAAGTTTATCAATAACATTGAGAAACATTTCCTTTTTTACTGTTACCTGAGAAAACACATGTATCTGAGCACATGATGAGAATGCAGCTTTTTAACCGATACCTTGATGTTCTGTTCATACCATGATTTAATTCAGAAGACATTTTGAGACTGGAAGACTTGTACCTTGATGAAAATAAACTACAGACGTCACCACAGATGTTATTTATCATTGAGAGCTAGAGGTATAAATGTAGTGCAGTAGTTTATACCAGTATCTGCTCTACTACGAAAATGGGAATTGAGCACATACAGTATTGAGTTCTGTGTCTTTCTGTAGAACATGTAGAGCTGCAAGAGCCACTAATATCTTGCCAGTCAGATTGGTTTGCTATTATTTGCAAATATGTGTTTGTTCTGTTTTTTTTTTTTCTCTTTATATATGCAGAGGATTGTATTGGTAATTTAATGACTAAAATTTTTGCACGCCCCAGTACTAGTTATTCAGCTATCAGAATCACATATTCATTCCCTCCCCATCCTTCTGTCCTCTCCCTGTCCTTCCATCCCATCCCTGCACCCCAAAGAGGTCTTCAAAATGAGTTAGGGAGCTACAAAAAACCCAACAGTGATGTATGAATTAGACATAACCAACATATCAACTCAGCAAAGGCCCTGCTTAGGAATTAAGGTACTCAAAGCAGTTTTACAGATATCCTCTAGTCATGAACACTTTCATAGACACTACGTTGACTCTTGAGTACATGTTAAGTAACAGTTTATTTTTTAATGAATATCCACTTGAATATGCAGCTCCTGCTGCTGGCCAAAATCTTTTGAATGCATAGGCAAAACTGAGTTTTCTGTCTCCAAAAATAAGGGAGGCTTAGCTAGGGAAGGGCAGCTCCTGCTATAGGAAGGGATGAGAGAGAATGGGTCAGAATGGGAGAGAGAACTGAAGAGTCTGACTTGCTCTTACCATCACCAAGGCAAGCAGAAGGTTTAAGCACAGCTACTGCTCCTCAGAGGAGCAGCCAACCCAGCACTGGAAAAAGGCTCCTTTCCTATATGTTGACCTTTCCCTCTATAGCAGCAGCAGCTTAGATCTCTAGAGCTTTAATGCAGCCAAATTAGTCAGAAAAACCATTCTGTTGCCCTAGGCAACCACATGTATGACTTTTTTTTTTTTTTGTAAACATGAAACTTTCTGTAATGCTCTTTTCTGTTTGTGCATATTATAAAGTGCAGATAGATTCTTGAAATCCCACCGTTAAACAGCATTTCTCACTAGCATCCACTTAACGTAAAGATCACAACCATATACAAGACCTTGTTATGCTTATAGACATAAAAACCTACAGTCATGTTTTAGAAACTACCCAATCTGTGCTCATAATTAAAGTTTATACTCCATTCTTATTTTCATCCTGTATTGAATATTTACGTGTTAATAGTGTTGCATTTTCTGTAGTTGTTTTTTATTTTAGTTCTGTCTTCCCATCAACTGTAAATGAGGTATGGGAAGAAAAAGTATTATTTTCCCTTTCAAGCAAGCAATTCAAGCTGAGCTGTCACATAATAAAATATTTCATCATATTTGACTATATTAAGAATATAACTTTCAATGTATATCCTCACTTCCAAAATTTCTGAATATATGTATGTTGAAATTGAGCAAGTGTGACATAGTTCTTGGTTCCCTTGGGAACAATATTCAGAGCTCATTTGAGTTGTGACCTGCTTATGCTGCCAGGGAGTATTAGTATTTTTGTTGGATCTTTAGAATAGAGATATGGAGTGAAGGACAAAGGCAAAAAAATAAGACTCTAACTTCACAGAAGAAAAACAGATGAGATACTGCTTTATTTCAGAAGGCAGTGCTGGCTTTTTATAGGATCTGCCCCATTTTGTAAACTGGAGAGATTACTTTTTCATTTTAGATGAACTACGCATGGAGAAATGTACAGCTGTTCACAGCACAACTTATGGTCTGAGGTGTCTAAATATGTTTCAATAAAGAAATAAGAATGCAAATTAACTTCAGAAGTGATTTTGCAAAATGGATGGCATTTCAAGATGGAATATATTCACAAATCCTATATTGCCTTTGGTCTCCTGACACCACCTGATGTAGACCAGAGTTATGAAGATTATCCATTACGTTAAATGGTTCAGTTACCATTTGTGCTTACGACACAGGACTATGTACAATTTAACCCATGACTTGGGCCCTCTGAGCTCCATTAGTACAAACAGTATTTATAAATCCTTCCTTTCAACATTTTTTAACTTTAAAAAAAATATTTTTGATAATCTACTTCTAAACTTTACTTGTAACATTTTATCGTTTTAGGCCATTGATAATGCAGGGCCTGTTGCAACAGGACAGGGGATGATGGTTTTAAACTAAAAGAGGGTAGATTTAGGCTGGATATAAAAAAGAATTTTTTTAACTGAGGGTGGTGAAATGCTGGCCCAGGCTGCCCAGAGAGATGGTAGATGACTGGTCCCTAGAAACATTCCAGGTCAGGATGGACAGGGCTCTGAGCAACCTGCTCTAGTTGCAGAGGTCCCTGCTCACTGCAGAGGGGCTGGACTAGGTGACCTTTAAAAGTTCCTTCCCACCCAAAACATTCTATGATAATCACAAAATCCATCCTCCTACGCATAGTTAATATGTATATTAGGATCATGTGTTCTTTCCAACAACACTTTTACCTGTATTCTATTCCTACCTGTTCAAGGTAGGGTCAGACCAGTGAATACTCCATATCTCTTTTTCAACCTGCTATGTTTTTTTTTTTTCCCTGTTCCAGTCCTTTCTTTAGACTTCACACAATGAATGACGTGAAGAGCTGTCAGGTGTATCTGCAACTGGCTCTTCATTACAACATGCATCTTGCATCAGTATTCTATCTTGATGCCCCACTAACGAGTACAGTGCTTGTGAGAGCTGACCCGAACTGTCTATGTGTGTGCATCTTATTTGTAAGGCACATAGGTAGTTTCAATTAGAGACATTTGAGGTAGTCACTCCCTAAAGCATTTATCACTACAAAACATTTTTGAGATAAGTAACTATTTCATAAATGGGAAAGTTGCAAGCATTTGCATAACAAAAATGCCATTTCAGGACCTCTTAATTGTAGACAAGTTGGCCTCAGAGAGATCTGACTGACAGTGTAAGCATCTCATCCATTGTTGACATGATCACAGCATCACTGAAATAGAGGTAATAATTCAAGTCCAGAGTTTCTGCTTCTAAAATCTCGTAAGTGCACCACAGGTAGACATTATGCAGTTTCATATGAAATAATTTACAAAAAACCCAACATCTTTTATGAGCTCCAGCTTGCTGAAAACTTCAGCTATGATCCATGTCTGGATCCAATAACAAAAAGCAGCTGACAGGTCAAAAAAATCCTGTTTAGAGACACTGGTTAGATACAAAGGAAATTTCCTCCAGTGCAGATAATCAATATGTTTCTGTCAACATGGCTTAATTTTTAATACTGCACTGAAACATCTTGAGCTTATTAAAGTGCCTCATGTTACAAGTTTGAAAGAGTTGTATTCAAACATGAAAATGAGTTAAGAAAACAAAAATTAAAAAAAAAATCCTGTTCCTGAAGAGAACTGCAAAGATGAATGTGTTGCTGTTAGTTTTCAAAACATCTTTAAGTTCGCCTTCTATTGCATCTTTTTTTTTTTCCCCTCCCAAAAGGCAGCACTGAACTTGTTCCTCCTGATTAGTGATAATTTATGATTGTTGTGGTTTATTTTATTGGTTTGCTGCCTTTCTCCTTTGCAATGTCTTTTCTGCAGCAGGACAAAAATCTCTTTAAAGTTCAATTGTTAAATTAATAAACAGCGTTTTCAGTTTTAGTTCTGAGTTAAATGGAGCTGCATAAAATTGTTATACCCATAAAACAGCAGCAGATGAAATATACTCAAAAATATTATTTTCTTTTAATTTTATAAACATACAGAAAGTTTGCATTATAGCCTATCCTTAAACACATCTATACCATAAATTAAAGATGTGCCAAATCAGCGCCAAACACATTTTGTAGTCAATAAACAATGTGAGGTGGTACAGTGAGGTGACACTGCAAGACATTAAGGCAGAGTTGCAAGCATTCACCAGTAAAGTATAACCCTCAGTCTTTGGAGAGGATATAAGCAAACCAGATTTACCTACCCATAACATAATTCCCACATTCACTGAAACAAAGCAAGACTGCTCAGAGAAACAGTGATGAAGGGGGTACAATGTCATAGGCACCCACAGAAGAGCACAAAGAAAGGTCAGATAACAATGCAGAGGGGCTCAAACTGAATATAATAGAGAAAATCAAATATTTTACAGTATTAGTATAGAAAACTTATTTAGAGATGGGGTTAACTTGTTGGTCATGTCTTTTTGAAAAAGCTACCTACAAATGTCAGGCTTTTAGGGAAGCTAATGTGGGATTTCGAAAATCATTACAAATCAACTGGCTATCTCTCTGGAAATGAGACATCTTAAATCTAGCTGCAATATGAGGTCTTAAGGTTTTCTCATACTGTACAGAGGTAATAAATCTTTTCTTTTAATGCCAATTTCAGTTTCTTGTAGGATATGGGGGATTTAAAAGAGAAACAAACCAAAATACTACACATTTGTTTTCTGTGTTCAGGTATGTAACATCTTGTATTATCCCATTGAGACATTCCAGAAGATTCTCATACTTTTATGGCAGTGAGGGAACATGCTGTCTTTGCACCTATTAGTTCTTTTTAGTACAGAATTAAATATAATGAAGATCTGTAAGTGTGGCATTTACCTAGATATACACAGAATATTTGTATGTCCTATTTCATGGGAATGGGAAAGGGCAGCTTAATGAAAGACAGTCAACCTCAGGCTGAAAAATGTCAGCCTGATAAACATGCAGAATAATTTTTTTTTGTCTGTTTCTTTTTTTTAAATGAAAATACCAACTCTTCATGGAGGGATATTTACAGTGACAAGGTGGAAAAGAATTTCTCCATTAAAACTGGACTGGACTTTTAAAAATAATGAGATATTCCATAATACTACACATATGCAGTTAATAAAAATATCCACAATTTCTTTGGCACGCTTCATACCAGGGTAGTACATCTCATTAAAACAACACAAAATAAATCTTTTACAAACAAAAACCTTATCTGTTAGTTAGGTACATGCAGAGTTTTAACCCGATAGAAAAGCTGTTGGTTTGGGGGCTGGGGGAGTGGGGGTGGTGGTGGTGATGGTTGGTTAGGTTGTGGTGGTGTTGTTGTTTGTATTTGCTGTGGGGTTTTTTTGTGGTGGTGTTTTGGTTTGGTTTTTTGAATGGAGAAATGCATTTCATTCCCCAAGTGTTTTAAAACAAGTTGTTGCAGACCAGACCAGTACATCTCAGTATGCAAGAGTACTCAGCTATTCACCCAGGTGTTCACCACCCAACTGGTCAAATATGAAAAAGAAAATATCAGGGAATTCAAAGAAAATGCATTTAAGTTGGCTTCCGAAATATATCCTTCTTTTTGTTAGCACTGTAGCAGTAGTAAAATAATAAAACATAGGGATATAGTTTTCCAACACAGAGTAAAGCATTTTGCAAATCTAGAAAGAAATAGTTACACATATGTATATATATATTTGGGCAAATAACTGATGCCATAACCACATTTTAATCAAGGTTTTACACAATATGGATAGAGTCTGCAGAGGTGTGTGAAGTCACAGATAAGACAAGAAATAAGAAAATTCTAATTTCACTCCCTGGGTGGGAGTATCCTCTGAGACCAGGATGAAAGCTCTCAGTTCAGAAAATATGTAAGATATCAGGGCACAAGATAAACTGGAACTGACTCCTAAAGAGGATTATGTGCCAAAGAGTGAAGACTTGTGTGTTTTTATTAGTAGTAGCAACAAAGTTTCTGCACAATAGACAATTCTGTCAAAAGTCCATGAAAAAATTCCAGGGTTAAGTTATCTGCTGATCAGTAGAAACCTGAGAAAACTAACATAGACATAGACATATATAACAAGCTTTAAAAAATATGCAGAATCAGATCTCAAAAGGAAAAGGAAAACCAAAACCTACAAAAACTATCAAAAGGTAATAACAGAAGTTACACATTCCTTTATGCTTTCAAAATAATTCCATATTTATATATAAATTTGTATGTGCTTTTGAAAAGATACATTAACTAACCTAATCTGCTTTAACAGAGCATTGTAAAAGTGTTCAAAATTCATGTAGTGTTTCATAGATTTGAGAACCGCTAAAAATTGATCCAAGCTTCAATCAAGGTAACAGGAGATTCTATGCTGACCTCAATTAGCTTTCGATCAAGCCTTAAGAGAATTAACAATCCTCTAAACAGTCGTCACTCATGGGCACATTCATAGAGGGTACAAATTGTTAACTCCTTTAGAATGAGCAAAGTTACTCTAATTGAACAGGAGACCAGTCACATTAATATTTTTTTTAAACAATGATTTCATTAAAAGTCTGCTAAGTCAGGCTTGCCCTATTGCTGAACTCAAGGCAACCTTACAAAAATAAATGCAGAGAAAAAGACAACAGAGTTGTCTTTTGAAATTTCAAATTCAACAAAAGGTTCTGAATCAGGCTTAGCTTCATAACTGAGAGGCTGGGTGTCTGGGAAATTAGAATAACTTTTGCCCAAGAAAAGTTCGTTTGAAGAACAGCACTGAGGCAACAGCGATTAAGAACAAATAAGCATTTTCCCACTTCTTCAAACCAACTCCTTGCTAATCCTTTACGTAGTCTTGTGGTCCTAATTCCCAACGTGGGCAGAAACAGAGGTAATGCAGAAATTGAGAAGCGGGGTGGATGAGAATTATTTATTATAACCCACTCCCAAATAAGATACAACTTGATTTCATGCACAGCATAAAAGAGAAACACGACCCACATTAATCCTTGATACACACTTCATCATTAGCAAATAAAAAAAAGTTGTTTGATCGCTAGACTTCTATATACGAGATTACAGTTGATTAAGACCGCATTGCAGAGTTCCAAAATTCAGGTTGAGTAACCACAGCCAGCTTTCAGAAGTGGCAATGAAAGCAGAGATATCACTATAATCAAAAGCAACAGGGAAATGAAGAAAACAGAATGCTAATTATTTGTGATTAGTTTCTCCTTTCAAGAAAAAAAAAATCTGACTTGCTGAGGTAGTTAAAAAGAAGCAGCAGCACGTGATTCTAGCACTTTATATGAACTATATTATCCCAAGTTCAAGCAAGTTACATAGTAAATGAGATAAAATGTCCTCTTTAGTCAGATACAGAAGATACAGACAAACCATCAATAATTTTGCTATATATTAGCCCTATGTACCATTCAAAAGATGCCAATTCAAAATAGTAGCTTGCATCTTTTTGAACTCTGAGGCTCTTGAAAAACCTCTTAAATGCAATCAGGAATTCCTTTTTCCATGAATATGCCCTGAACTTCCTCTTGCCCTAATTCTTCGTGAGTAGTGAAAGAATTATAGCCCCTCAAATACTTCACACTGCCATCTAGAGAGGTCACTTGGCAGACCCAAACAAAAGCCTTAGAATTTCTGATGAGAGTTACATAAATTTATGAGTGAAAACAATTAGGAAGAAGTTGTTCCACCCACATATCAATTACTTTTAAAATTAATTTTTGTTGAGAAACACAGCACAAGAACGTAGTAAGAACACCGTTTATGCAAGAGGAAAACTAAGGGAGGAAAAAAGTCACATTTGAAAGTATATCTGGTTCGAACAAACACATCAAGCAGGGGAGGGTTGAAATGAAAGAAACAAGAAACCTTCAGCATAGATACAGTACCAATTAACTAAGCAATATAAAGCCTCAATAACCCTATTAAAATGTGCCTTTGGGAAAGTGTGATGTATACAGCAATGTGAATTAGAATGTGGGCATTTGTAATTCAGACTAACAGGAGGGAATAATAGATTAACTACAGTGAAAGAAGAATACACAGCTATCCCAGTAGATATGTACGGTCATTTCCCATAATTTTGGGTTTGTGTCAAATTTTAGTAGGGTCAGAATAAACCCCCATATTCAGCAGTGGAAACACTATTTTCTGACAACTATAATGGACAAAATATGAAAACCTACAAAGTAGTTTGTAGGGAAAGAGGTAGGGTGAATTAATAAACTACACCTTCTAAAATACCATTTGAAGTATTTTAACCAGCCCGTAACGCCTTCCTGAGATACCAATTCTCGTCACATGAAACAGTTAAACCACCAGCTATTCCTCCCTGATTTACACCACAAGGAACCCTAAGTGTTAAAAATCGAGCATTTAGCAGAGGCTGAGGATTGCATCAGTCTGAAGATAAACACTCCGCAGCAGTGCCATTGGTAACTGGTTAGAATCAATCATCATACTGAAACCTTCATGTTTTAGTTTGAGGGAAGAAAAAGCTCCAAATCTAGACTGAACTCCAAAGTACATGAACATTAATCATAGTTTTTGGGTTTTTTTTAAATTTCTTTTGGATAAACAAAGGTTTTAATTATACAGGTCCCTGTTTGTTCTGTTTGTTTCCTAATTAGTGAAAAATGGCAAGTCTCCCAATCTAAGCTCTTTCCCTCTGAAGAATTTAACAATACATTTGGACAGGCACATATATTTATTTGGAGACTACACAATGAATATGAAATCCCATTTGCACTTAACAGAGCAAAGTTTGCCAGAATTCAGTATGTGAGCCAAGGCTCCATGCTCTGCTAATGGCAAAAATGGCTGTCCCTGCAGTCAAATACTGGATTATGTACTTTCCTCTTGGCAAGTATAAGCCTGGAAACACCCACGACACCTGTTGTTTATTATAAATGGCTGTATTGAAAATAGACACGTTCCTACTGTGAAAGAAAAAGAAAAAAAAGAAGAAAGAAAGAAGTGCAAGGGGGGTGGAAATTATTGACAAAGATGGTAACTGTGAACTCCTAACTGATCCTGCTGAAAGTATTTAACTGCAAAGTGCATTTATATAATAACATTCACCTAGAAACCTCGAAACACGAAAGTTTTCTGTAAAGATGGTTAAAGAGTATTGTTAAGGCAAGTTATCATGAAAAATTAGATGAAGAAAACTTACAGAGGTCAGGAGCAAAGCCATGAAATTTCAATTCTCGTGACAAGGCAAATGACCAGAATTCTGTACTCTGTTAAATCTGGGCAAGCAGAGTTGTTCACGGGAAATTCTCTCAATATATTTAACCAATGTATAACTGAAGCCAGTACTCTTCTCTGTAAGTCTTGTGTAACTACTTTCCAGATCCTGCTTGCATGAGAATCTTCAACTACTACCAAGTAACAAAGATATGGAATGTGACCACCTCCAATAATTATTTACTCAGAAGGAAAAAAAAAAAAGAAAAGAAAAAAATTCCACAACCGATGAAAATGTCATACAGCTTTTAACACTAAAGTATAAAGAGATCTGAGTTCTACTCTCATTTGTTTGGACTGAGTCATTCTCCTGAATAATTCTCTTACTCGATATTCTTCCCTGAAGAAGCCACGTCCCAGTTTTTCTTGAGAAGAAAACTTTCTGCAGCTGATATCAGCAATCACATTGATTTGCCTTTGTCCACAGCTTTTGAGATGATAATGGAATTACACTGGCATGAGTTTTAACTGTATTAACTCCTACCAGTAGGACACTGTGATCGGATCTCAGGTCCCAATTTTGCTTACTCCATTTGAGTATACTTACTCAAGTGAGTATCTCTTTCAAAAAGTCAGTTTACATTAAAAAAAAATAGCAGCAGTAAAAATTATACTGCAGATCAGATGCTAATTATTTCTTTTAGCTTGCAAATAGCCACAGCATTACATAGCTCCTACCAACAGAATTAATGCCTTACAGCACACAGCCTACTCTCTTATGATCTTTGTGATTAAGCAAACTATTGTTACTGTGCTCTTTTAATTGTGAGAAACACAAGCACAGAAAAAGTGTCTGTAGGAAATCCACAAAGATCTAGACATTAAACGTAGACTTCCAAAGCATATAAAATATCCAAACTGTAAGTTTTCTTTTTTTTCCAGTCAGCTCTTCTATTGTTTCCCCAAATTAAACTATGTTTCTCCCACTTCTCATACCCTACAACCAATCATCACAGTGGACAATTCACCCCTCCACTCTCCCCCCCCCCATTTTTACACTCCTCATCTCCTCCAGTGCACTCAGTGTATTTTCCCTATTCCAAAATTGCTTTTGCATTTCTATAACCCATCATAAAAGGAAGCAAACCTACTTTATGAGTATTTTTGTATAACTTGGCTTTGAGTCTGGCTTCCACACCCATCGACTGAAAGGCAGACCTGCTCAAAGCTGTCAACAGAACAAAGTCAAGCTGAGCTGTGCCATGATTTATGCAGGTAGGGCCAGACCTGTCAGTTCCACTGTCATGACAGCAGGGAGGAATGGAGGGGCAGAATTCTTACTGCTGAAATTCTGGATTCACTACATCACAAATCCAACACCGATTCCAAAATGACAGAATGCAGTATGTAATTCAAAAAAACCCAAACAAAAACTAAACAAAAAAACCCCACCACACTTCCCTAGCCAACAGGCCAACAGCAGGATAAATAAATTGGGAGACTATATTAATATTGGTAGCCTGAGAGCAGACTGCTTATTTTTCCCCCCTTTAGCTTCCAGACTGAGGCTAAAATATTTTGGTTAAACAGAGGCACAATAAAGAAAAAACACAGTTTGATTTATGATTTAAAGAGAGAACATGCTTATTCTAGTATTACTATTTATTAGCATTTCTTACAACTGTTAGAATCTCAAACTTTCAAAACCTTAAAATTGAACTTGCCAAAGCCCCCTACATTTCACTCCAAGCAGGTTTTATGTGGTTGAAGTTGTAGTTCGGTTATTAAATGATTGGTTTGCTACCAATTTCCCAGCATTACCCAAGTCATCTGATGAAAATCAGAATTTAAATACTATGGCAGTCCATATTCCAGCTCTTGTCATAACTGATAAATCATGTCATTTGAGGAGGGGAAAAAAGAGTTCTGGTCAGCTGCCAAGATTAAACATACTAAATGTAGTGTTTCACCTTGGTGATGCATTTCTATTTATTCTCATAATTAACACATACATTAGCAAAATGGATCCATATATTACGCATTCAGACACCTCTGAAACTCTTAGGAAATCTATTATTCAATGCAGTCAGGGAATTTAGAAATGCAACCACTATTTCAACTGTAAGAAACACCTGCAGAGGTTGGTAATCACTCCACTTAAATTGGCATATGTCCACTTGTGGACACTTATTTGTGCAAGACTTGTAAGACATCCATGTAGACAAGAGGAAATGACCTAAGTTGCACCAGGGGAGGTTTAGATTAGATATTAGGATGAATTTCTTTACTGAAGGAGTAGTCAGGTGCTAGAATGGACTGCCCAGGGAGGTGTTAAAAAAACATGTAGATGAGGCACTTCAGGACATACTCCAGTGGGATGGTGAGATGTTGTGGGTTTTGTTTTGTTTGGGGGGGACGTGTTTGTTTGTTTGTGGTTTGGTGGTTTTTTTGGGTTGATGGTTGGATATGGTGATCTTAGAGATCTTTTCCAGCTATAACATTTCTGTGATTCTGTGATGTAGAGCCAGGCTAACCAGAAAGGTTTCATTGGTCTTTCTGCCTTCAGCAGGAAGAACACCACTGGCATTACGAAGATTCCTTGACAGTGTTAGCTTTTTCACTAAATTATCTTAATTTGATTTTTTTTTTTTTAAGGGTTGTACCAAATCTGTAACATTTTGGAGTAGAAGACTGACTCTCACCATTTTACAGCACTGTGCCTAGCATAGCTGAATTCTAATCTTGCTCAGGGACTCTGAATGTTGCTGTTAAGTTACTTGCTGACACTACTAGAACTATGATCTTAGAAGATACTTAACTTTTAGCTTTAGTAAGTATAATTCCTATATGCTGCAGGTTATAATGCTTACAAATATGTCTGGCACTTTTAAATTCACATATCTATAGCAGCTGCTTGAACTGCCAGAATCAGCTTAATATAAACTGGCCTTAATACAAGGGAAATGATTGGTATTAATGTATTTGGAGAGATGCAGAGAAGATTCTTTCACATAGTAAGCTTCCTTAACATGATCTGTTCTGAAGCTTCCTTTCCTCAATTCATAAGTGAAGCAGCTCATGCACACACGAGGCACGCAGGATTCACAGACAGTTAAGAGAACTAGAATCACTGGTTTCAAGTTTCCCAAATGAAGAGGAAGGGAAAAAAAATAATTAAAAAAATCCACCATCATCTGTCCTCTTCCTTATCAAGGGATCATGTCCACGGCAGTTTCTTTGTTGGCATTTTGCTTCCAGCTGCTTGTTAGATTCCTCGCTCGTCCTAGTACACACACCCTCTGCTATCAGACTGTAACTACAAAATGAAAACTCACTGTAGAAAAAAGGGCATCTAATTGCTTCCTTTCTCGGAGGTGCATCATTCACTTCTCCTGTACGACTGATACAATCTGACATGAGCATTGTAATTCAATGCATCAACTAGAAAATGTATAAAGACAGCTTTCTGAAAAGGCAACCACATTTTTTTTAGAATACAAGAAGGGAATAGTAAGGAAACCTAATGTATGCATTATCTTTATCTTGACAGGAGGAATATATAAAATGTACAACAGCAAGCAGCATCGTGTATATCATTACACACAAAAATTTAAGTACCTATAAATGTGGACAATAGTCTGATATCTTGTCATCAATATCCTGATATACTGTCAAAGGAACAAGCCTGGATCTTAGAAACAGACAATATGTGGTGGAGTTGCTTTTTATTTTTTAAATTAATGTTGTGGAGATTATATATAAAAGCCAGGGGAAATGTGCTCTTCTGCAAATAGTAAACATGTATCTCTTATAATGTTTGCTGAAGATTATGCTTTCCTATAAGCAATTCAATTTTAATCCATTTACTTTACATATTGAATAACATCAAAACTAAAGGAAGGCTTTCTATCACTAACATACAAACAAAAGCCTAAGTTGGCTTGAGACATTCAGGGGTTTTCCACATTTTATCCTTAAACTCCCTTCTTTGGGGATTTCTGAACCATACTGGTGTCAGCAAAATACCAGTGCATGCCATTCTGGACTGGTTTTCTAATGAAAGGTCTAAAAATAAAATTCCACAGAAAATAAGTAACAATGTCTGAGACAAAAATGTGACTTTGTCTAGTAGAAGAGAAAGTGGTTAAAGATACTATTTTTTTCCAGACATGCTCAGTGACATGTTTATGAAAATTAATTATGAAAAGCCAGGCACCTAAATCCCCATTTAGGATTCTTAAGAAGAGTCACTGGATGTTCTACTTTCTTGAAAAACAACCCACTGTGAAAATAAAGTCAGCTTTTTTTACTCTTTTTTAACATCAGGTATAAATTACATTCAGTCATTGTTTGGGATGCAACTACAAGATGATTCTTAGTTATCCATCACTCAAAGGAGCTTATAGGTACTTTGCATTTTTCAAATGAAGCTGAGTTGGCAATTGCATGTGCGTGGACAAGCTGATATCCCATTTTATATAGAGATGATCTCATAAACAAGTAAAACCTATCTTTTGTATTTCTTTACTTTGTTCTGAAATAAGCACTAGGCCATGAATGTGCAAGCAAATGGTGAAGTACTATTCCTCAGCTAACGTAGAAAGTCCTCCGCATTTCATTTTATCACAAATTATAACACTATGGAAAGGGCAAGTGCCTACAGTCATTACTCAGCCTGATAAAAGAAATCAAACATCAGTATGACTGAATGACAACATACTCCAGTTCATTTCTTCCTTGGAATCCATTAACCTCTTTCATATGCGAGCTCTAACAGATTTTTTTTTACTTTTTTGTATCTAGATGCAAGGGGTTTCCTTATTACTCTATCACATGCTGGACTAAAAATGTTCTCTGCACACAGCCCGTAGTTAGAGGGCTCACAAATTAAATGGCTATCTTCTTCAGTAGCCAGAAAATAGCACTATGGAAAATAAAGAGATCATCTTGATAAAAACCGAAAATTCAGCAAGATACCTGTCCACTGTAATAAAGACTCAAAAGCCAGGGGAGAGGACAAAAAAAAAGGCATCAACTCTCATTGATAACTGAAAGCTGTGTTTTAGTATCTTTGCAACCCTTCAGTAGCATTGTGCTCTTCAAGAAATCTAATTGAAATGAGCAGAAAAAAGTACCTTGCAGTGCAAGTAAGGGTCAGAGAAGACTGAACAGAAACAAATACTGAACAGCATTGCATTCCGTCCATCTTCATTGACATACTGTGCATCTACTCTACCTAGAGAAAAACAATCCCTGTAATTTCAGTTGTTGAAATTAATGATGCCTTCAATTAATATCCTACATAATTATGAATATTAAACATCTCTATATTCCTCCATTTCCTTCATCCTTTACACAATAAGTATACATCTATATTTGCTCCTCTGTTATTCCAAAACCAAAGTAAGAAGAGTCTACCAAGCAGTATGCAAATACCTGCATAGCTATGCTTATTTATTAATAAAAATTAAGGAATGGCATTATGATATGGCAAACACATGATGTTTTACTAGAGTAGCCTTGGGCAGCAGTAGTACATGAATAGTGTACACTTCTTTTAGTCAAGTAATTTATGATACAGTGCACAGGCCCTATGGGATCTCAGAGCAGCTTTTGACAGTCAATTCATGGATGGAGCAGAAATACAAATGTTTTTTGCAGATGTTTGTAACACTTCTCTGAGTCCTAGAGTGGTAAATTTTATGGTTATGCACTATCCCACCCACTCCCCCCCAAATAATTATATATATATATATATGTAAGAAACAGAACAGCAACTGAGAACTCTTGAATTTGTTATCCTCACTTTTACTCCTCACCCACCTGCCACTCCTGCACCCTTCAAACCACAGACACAGCCTGTTTTTCTGACTGGTAAGTGCAACCATACAAAGCCCCCAAGAGCTCCAAGGCAGAGAACCATGTTGTTTAACCTTCTGTGTTCCTTTGTGCTAGGAAATGAATACATGGATTACTCAAGCTGCTTAGTCTCATGGGTTCTGTTTGTTTGTTCTGAATTTTTCTTCATTACACTTGTTCAGTGGGTGAGCCTGGGAAACAATGCACAAGAAATAATTGGAATTTAAGAGTTTTGAGTTTAAATTAGGGATGAAGTATTGAACACTATATTCACAAAGAAAAAAACCCACACTTATTCTTACCTCCAACAGATCCATTTCTTTAAACCAGTAACAGCTCACCTCAACCCTACAATGATTTTCTGTTTCTCACTATTTTGCATAGTTGCTGGTGTACTCTTCAGGGCAAGGCCACCCTTTTGAAAGGCTCCGGACCACCCCCCCACCCCCCCCCAGCACTCTGGGGAGAGAGTCCCACTGCCCCAGTCCTTTCCCTTCCTTTTCCACAAACCATAGCCCCCTTAGGACTATGTTGATCCAGAAAACTAAAAAGGACTTGGTGCAGCTACAAGTGCTGCCCCACAGGCATTCATACCATCTAGTCGTTCAGCTGCACTTATGTGAAGTAGCTTGCACATGTCACTACTTATGTCAAGTAGTTCAACTGGGAACAGTTCAAGGAACAGGAGAGGCAGGAAATGTGTCCAGCTGGAAATACAGACAAGATGAGACTGCTGTGGAGCACTTAGCATTACAGAACTGTGTTGTTCCATAGCACTCACCCCGTGTTCGGGAATGAGTGCTGCCCTTTTTTATTTACAAATACAGAGGTAGCCTCATGGTCTCTGAACAGCTAATAGGCTATTACAATAAGATTATATGGAGCTATGAATGGCTACCTTCATTTATTTTAAAAGATTTAAGATATGCAGGAGTCCTCAGACACACAAAGGACTTGAAGTTACAAGTTTGCATTTCAAAGAGATTATTGCTTAAAATCCACAATGTATGGATCGACAACAGCTTAAATATTTGATTTTGCAATAGTTAAAAAAATGCCTGTCTCTACTAGCAACACAAGCACTAAACCAGCTACCACCACTGAATGTATGAAAAACCATGTAGCATATAAACAAAAGTTACAGAATTCCTTAGGAATTATATAGTCTGAAATGAAACAAATAGTATTTAACAAATTTAATTTTCAGGATAACTGATTTTGTAACCTTCCCTAGATTACTTTTAACCAACAAAGCTGAGAAATTAATAAAATAAAAATCAAGGCTTAATTTGATCATTTCTCCAAATTTCACTTGACTTTAAGTGTGCTAGAAAGGAAAGAACAAAGATACAAATGCTGATACTGTTTCTTTGTAAAACACAAACAAAAATATTTTGTATTAATAATTTAGCTAAACCATTCTTCATGTATTCTAAAACAAGAAACCCTCTGATAGTTGTGGGGTTTTTTTAACTGTATTTGACAATTAAAATTACTCTTCCCCAAAACCCTAACAATTTATTTGTTTCTCCTGTGCAGGTGAAATTTGCATACAGAAAACAGTTGCTCACAAAATTCAAGATGATCTGTCTAACACTGCAGAGATACTGATAAATTTTTTTCATTAGAAGAATTCAACTCTTTCTATATCCAGTATATACGGAAGCTGTATTTCACACATCAGTTTTTGATCATAATTTATACACAGACTTTGTCTATTGCAGTAAGTCCCTACAAGAAACAAATAAAAAAACCCTTCCAATTTCACCATTCTGGAAATATACACTTGATTTCAATACTATAACCCACACATGCTCATACATATAGCAGTTCTGAATGACTCGTGTCCTTCAGACTGTTTATTTGAATAAATAGAATATAAAAGTCATTTGTATCTTTGCTCTTATGAAGTAGTCCTTCGCAAATATAAGTTTAAATAAGAGAGTAAAGAGCTTCAAATTAAAGGAAATTACATAGGAACAGGGATATTGTACCAGTGTACCTTAGCCATGTTAAGATAACAAAGAAAACCCCATAGCTGTGTGGTTGAACAACATTACTAACATCTTTAAGCCCTGAAAAATACAATTCTAGTCTCCGTGAAAAAAAAAAAAAAAATCAAATATTACTAGAGACATAATAAGCAAGCTAATTGAGCTTTAAGATATCTCAGTCTATGGAATTTATTGTCAGCCTTATTCGAGTGTGACGATAGTACCTACTTGTCTCTAAATTATAGCTATGCATTTGCCAACGCTGTCTTCTCTGTTGCCTCCTTGATTCACAAACTGAGTTCCTAATTTCTTCTATATACCACATGCAGTGACACTATTCTTATAGTAGAGAATAGACTATTCTCTCATAGTAGAGACAGGAATTGGAAAACAAAGAGATTCATTGAAACAGCTACCTAGGGCACACATAAAAAGCACTCACAAACCATTTCCAGGACCTAATTTGCACGTCATGCTTTTTCCTTCAATCCCATACCATGTGTCAATCACAAAACAAAACAAAAGCCAAAAAACCCAACCAACCAACCAAAAAAGACAAAACCAAAACCAAACAAAAACCCCAACAAACAAACAAACAAAAACAAACCCACAACCAACCAAACAAAAATACTCTGAACAAGTAAGTACTCATGCATGAATTCTTTGCAGAGGCAGTATCCTTTAAGTCACTGGCACCAGATCCACACTTAGCTTAGACTTCTCTAAATCAACAGAAACTTGTCAGCTAAAGACACAAGACCCTGTGAATGTACATTAGCAAGGAAGTCAACAGGTAGATGAAGAATACTGCACAGATTTACCTCCATCCCATACCTTCTAACTACTGTAAAATGAAAACTTGTGTACAACATTTCCTTTAAAAGGTGCTCAGTGTGTCTAACATCTTAAGATCCACTTCCAAATTGTTCTAACAACAGCAGGTCTTTCCCTTCATTAAAGTAAACTGTAATAGCATCAGGTTAAAGAAACGTAACAGGTTAACACAAAAATAAATCAACACTCAGAAAGGATGAAACATTGTGAAATGCTGTAATATTTTAATGAGCTCACCAAGGTACATATGGCATGTGGAGAAAACAGATTCAAGTTTGTCCTTTTTTGATATTTTTTCTCATATTACCTGATGTATGCTAGTATGCTCCCCAAATTTTAGTGGTTTTAATGAAAACAGATTTCAGTTTATGAATATATTTCTGGAACCAGAAAAGTGTAAAACATCAAAGACCTATCATGTCACTAACACACCTGTCAAAAAATGATGCAAAAATTCTTATTACAGTGCACTGGCCTGTTTAGTTCAATTATAATGAGATGAGGCTTTCATCATTTCCCATTTGGAAGCAGTTTCATCATTTGCTGAAATTCGCTCTTAAAGTATTTTTGGTCCTAAAATACAACATAAAGTCCTTTTTTCTTCAATTTTTCCTTGCTGCTCTTGAGATTTATATTTGGTATTAGGGAAAACAATCTCTATCCTTCCAGGGTGTTTGCACTGCTCTATCACTTGCTTGTGGCTATTCGCTGGACTTCTTAGTGTAAATATCTCATCTCCTATAGCTACCTATGGAAAAATTTAGATTGAATCCTGCTAAGTATCTTACCCATTCAGATTATATTTGCTCTTTCAGTAAGAAGGGAAGCCAAATATCCCTTTTATAGCTTTTTAGCACACTATCTCTTCGCGAGAGGTGACAGAGTCAAGAAATCAGATTAATGCAGTCATTCGGTGTGTGGCAATATTAAGACTCATATTGGAGCGTTTACCTCAGAGGTTTTTGAGAATGAAAACTCGTCTATTATGGTCTTACCATTTTGATAGTACTACCTATTATGGAATCTACTGTTCTGAACAGCAGTGTTTGATGGCTGCAAAATTTAACAGAAAAGCAATACATTCACTGCTCCACAGCAGTCATACTTCAGCATTCCCAGGATTCACTTTCATATGCAGTATCTAGGAAAAAGCTTTGCTAATCTTATGAGGCTGTCTTTCCTATGATCTGTCTGCACCCTTTTGCAAGGATGACTTCAATTCTGCCCTTGAAGCATGGTTCCAATATTGTTGCCAAGATGAACAAAATTCTTCCTTGTCCTGTATTTCTCTTATCACAGAATTTCTGTAGACAATCTTCAGCCAGTTCTGCTGGCATGATGTCTTTTGCTTTCCAATTACATTCTTCAGCAACACAATAGAATACAGCCCCACAGAGGAGTCACAGCTGTGCTTATTGTGGTACCAACAGCTATCTTATGAGGCTATCATCAGTTGACACAGATACTAATCTAACAAGATATTGGCAATGTGACCTGCAGATATACTGAGCTTTGACTTACTTCCGAAGCAGCAGCAGCAACATACAAAAAAGTGCTAGTGATAAAAAATATTTTTTGTGGAACCAGTGTGCCTTTCCACAGACCATTGCCTTGCTGATGCCCTTGAATCTTTCCAGGCTTCCCTAGGCCTTAGTGGAGAAGAGTCCTGACCCAGAAGAATGAAAAGGGCTGCAGAGGAAGTTTTCCACTCTACTTACTATGGTTACTGCCTAAATGAGAGGTGAACTTGAAAGCACTTCAAATTCCCACCATAATACAAGCCATGTCGTGGATCTTGCTTAATACAGTACTTTTTTAGAAAAGCATATTTATGGCACTTACTGAAATGATACTTTCTAATTTAATAGTCTTAATTACTCCTAGATGCCAGTAATGTCAGAAATAATTAATCCAAACCCCAATATAAAGAACTAACCATCAATCATTAATTTTATCAGGGACATTTAACAGTCCTCATACAAGTCTCTTGGTTTTTCTTCTTTTTATATATATCTTTTAAAATTTATTTTATTTTTAATCATCACCCACAGACCAACAAGAGAAAAAAGGCATGGTTCCTCTTCAAGGAAAAAAAAAAGCTCTTTTTATTACAATAGCTACTTTTGTTGGTCTGTAAGCTACCAGTGTAATAGAAGTGATCAAAAGTAAACAGGATAATTGAAATAGAAATTTACTGCTATACAAAGTAGCTTTGTATACGGTTTTCCACATTTCCCAAAACAAAGCAAAACGAGTATCAGCTCCACTAAGAAGTGTTCCCCGATTTTGCAGATAAGAAAACCTAATACACTAACAGAAGCAGTAGTGTCCCAGGCACTGAATGTATTAACAACTTTTAAGAAGCATTAACAGCTTCTATTCATCCCCTGAGCATAAGACTTTATTGTGATACTTAATATTACCTTGGAACTGTTCTGTAACAATGGTTATTAGGAAAAGTCTCAGTATAAAGCCTGAGGGTGATCATCTTTCAGTCCACAAGCAAGAGAACAAGTCATACTGGCACATACAGGAAACTTAACTGGAGGGAGTGCTTGGTATTCTCTCACATTCCAAAGAATCTGTAACATTTCCAACTTAATATCTCTGCCCTTCATACATACATCTTATTGTAGACTCCTTGCAGTACTGAGCTACACTTTTTGGGGGACTTTGAAAGTACCTCTCATTCTTTAGCAAGTACTGCAATAAATTATAATTGGCCTGAGAATCTTTAAAAAGTACATTTTTTGGCTGTCCTCATCTACATTAAGTAACTGCAGTCTATCATGTCTGTTTCATAGCATCTGAGCACCACGGACAAGTGAATAATTAGCTTTAGCAAGAATAGCCAGATTTATGTTAGCAAAAATTTAACTCCTAGAAATCTCAGCAGCTCAAGAGATGGATTTCTCTCTTCATGCAACACTAATCTCAGTTCATATTTCCCATGTAGTTAAGACAAATTGATAAAAATGGACATGATTTAATTAAAATCTGAAGCCATCAGAGTGCTTGTCTCCTAAATGACATTTCTAATGAAAATGAAAAAGACTATTTCTAAAAATTGCAAGCCCTAGATAACTTTTTTTTTTAATTATTATTATTATTAATAAATAACCTATGAATAGAATCTTCCTTGTAGTA
>JANHFX010017076.1:0-32965 GCA_027560015.1 Chloroceryle amazona
AAAAGAAAAGAAAAGAAAAGAAAAGAAAAGAAAAGAAAAGAAAAGAAAAGAAAAGAAAAGAAAGAAAAGAGAAGAAATAAAAGAAGAAAAGAAAAGTACTCTATTCTAGTACTTGCTCTTCTCCATAAGTAAGAAAATAGAGTACGAAATAACTCTTCTGGTGACGCACAGTTCAATATGGTTGAAGTGTTATAATGTGTTACTTGAGTCATAACTGACAGGGTGCCAGCCTTACATTTGTTAGAGCAAACAGAGATCAGCTTTAAATTTCCGTGCTGTTATGCAACCATGCTATTACTTAAAGGACTACTTGTACTCAAACAAGAAAGGCCGTCTACCTTCCTGTTACAGTGCTGATATAATTGTCTCTACTATAGACACACTTTCATTGACACACAAGTATATAGCTAAATACACACATACACTGCAGCATTTTAACTGCTCTAAGGAAGTGCTCACTACTTGGCCTTCAAGGATCCTCCCTTGTTTTTACAGAAATTTGAGACTTGAAGTTGCTGCAGCTAGTGAGGAAAGAGGTGACTATGCAGTTGAGACCATGCAGTTCAGTTCTCTACTGATCTCAGCAGTGAGCAGGACCTACACACTAAAATGTAAGAAAGCAATAATCTTCTTTGGCAACGATCACATTTGCTGCTGCTAGTTTCTCAAAAGATGATGCCATTATAACTTGGCTCTCACTTTCACTAATCAGTCATTAGCACAGTCATTGTATTTACCCAGTCTCTATTGGCTTTGTGGGAGGTATCTGCTAATAGCATAGTGTACAGAAAAAATACTTCCAGTAATGTTGTTTGGAAGACTGTTAGTGAACAAAACTAGCACGTTACTCCCAAGAGTAAGTTAGGCTCCAGGTCTCATTGGGCAACAGGGTACCTTGCAATCTAAGATCTACCTCCAGGATAGCCCAGGAAATGTTTCTGCCTAAGTGTCACCAACACAGTCAGAAGGCAGGCCAAGCCAACAGAGCCTCCTGAAACACACGGAGGGCTAGCTGAGGAGCAGCTGCTTGCCTTGAGGTGCAGCAGCAGCCAGCTCGCTTCCTTTCTGAGCCTGAATCAAGATAGCAGTGCTATTCTCGCTTAGCTTATCAAAGTGAGTCATATGACTAATGATTAATCATTCAAGTATTTATCACTTCAGTATAATTTCTGCATACTATTATTGGGGTTGCACCTTCACTGGTGTGGCTCAGCCATGACTGGAGCTGACACTTGGGGAGCATCTTTCAGCAAAGAGCTTAAAGAGCTTGAGAGCCTGAATACTGACAACAGGTGAAGCTGCGGTTGGCTTGGAAGCAAACAGAGGAACAAGCCACGACAGCTGGGAGAGAAAGCAGAAGCAACACAATTTGATATCTTTTCCAGGGTACCCCTTCAGGTCATCTCTGCAGACCCAGGGCTCTTCATCCCCCATGATGTGCAAAGGGAAGAAGACTGGTGGCAGGGAGTGTGGGCAAAGGGTGTGAACTAGACTGCCCTGAGGCATGTGCCACTCTGGCAGGGGTGTGATACTGCTTGTACAACCCCTGGAAAAGGACCCCCCGGGTGGCTGTGTTCCGGCATTCCACCTCACCATATGCTCCCCCATGCAAGTGATACAACATCTTCTTTTCTCAAGGAATCCAAGAAGTTTGTGCCTCACCTTCTCCAGCAGGATAGCAGTGAAGGCATAAAGCAGACCGAAAGTTATTAAAATAATTGCACTTCTTTGGGTCACAGCATCTCAAGCTGTCCTTTAGTTTTTTCAGTTCAAATGCTAGTAGGGAGAATTTTTTCTGAGATGATGGAGTCGTGGGACTTTTCCCCTTCTTTATCTTTCAGTGGAGTGTAACGTTCACCTTACTTCTCCCTGGCAAACCTGCTCAGGGGCAGCTAACTCTGGGAAAATTCTGCTATCATACTGGTATTTCTGGATTTCTCTACAGCCTCTCCATCAGCATTGGCTGTCTCTCCCATTTAATTTTCTTATGTTTGTCTAGGCAAGTCAATTACAATTATTTCTCCAGTCCAACTCCTTCCCTAGTCTTTTCCACTAGCTACTTGTGGTTCAGGCTAGAAGACTTTTGTCCTACCAAATGCATGTGAGGGTTAGAGGGAAGAGCATGCTCTACCCTTTCTCTGCTACCTAAGCCAAGTTAGGAAGCTGTCAGATTAATTCAGGGTTTTTTTTTCAGAGAATTTTGCTGTTAGTCTCCATTAAGACGATCATCTAGCTTTCCTTTACCTTGTAGTGAATGGAGAAGAAGGGGTTATCGTGGAAATGGCAGGGCTAGAGACCAAGCATGTAATACAGACAAAAAATTCCTCTTTGACTTATTGTTGAAGGCAAAACAGAGTATATCTGGGTTCCAGTCCATTCTCCCAGCTTTGAATTTGTGTTTTAAATAAGATAGCCATTAGATGACATAGAGAAATTATCCTGGAACCAGGAACAAAGCACTCTATGCTCTTAGCTCAGTGCTATGCCTGCCGAGATGCAGTATTCTAAGTATGTCTCTCCTTCTCATTCCCCAAAGGCTGAAATCTCTTTGGTACAGTAGCACAGCTTTAACTGGTGAAGGAGAGAAGCTGGTAGAGAATGACATGATCAGGTAGATGTTGATCTGAGGCCACTGCAGTGGGTTTAACGTGTCCTGAGTAGATGGCCTGACCACTCAATTATGAAAGAAGAATACTATTTCATCCATTTTTTTAAGAAGTAGAAATAATAACATTGCTTGAGGAGCCCAATCCTGTGGGTATGTGGTAGGTGTGCTCTGATAAAGCTTAATAGATTAAGACCCTCTGGGTAATTATGTGCGGTGAAGCTGAGGAGCTAGATTTCAATCACACTTCTGAGAACTAAGTGTTCACAGAGGGTGAGTGGGAAACACACAGAGTTCCCATCAAGGAGCTTGCAAGTTAAGGCAGTACCTAAATGGGATCTAAAATTGCAGGTTTGGCCTTACACATCAGACTTTTTGAGGGTTCTGATCTTTTTTACATCTTAGCTTGATTTGTAATAGTGCCTTCTTGTGACTCCTATCATAAGAACAGGAAGTTTCTACCATGCTTACCGTTGGCCAGAGTTTTGTGAAAGTGTGCAAACGAATGACACATCAAATACAAAGCAGCTCTAAGACCCACTGTCCTTGTTTCTCTGGGACAGAATCATAGAATCAATTTTCTACTCAGGAAAGCTGCATTTTTGAGTAGAGCGCAGCATCTGATTAGGTGAGAACAAAGTAGGTAAGACACCTTGCTTTCGTTCATGGCCAGCCATGGTATCCACATCACCACAATGATCAAGGTCTTTAGTAGTTTTCATTTAGCCAGGTGCTAAATCTAGAAGGAGCAAAAGGTGGGGCAGCTGACCCAAGCTGGCCAATAGCAGTATTCCATACTATAAACATCATGCTCACTATAAATTAGCAAGCTTACTTAGGGTGGTCTCTTCTCCTCAGTGGTTGCTATCCCTGGAGGGTCTCACCCACCACTCTGCTCCTGAGGCCTATGTTTGCTTTGACTGATGCACTTTTACTGGAGCTGTGGTGCTTGCAGTGTTTGACGTCCAGCATTCACTGCTGGGAGTGTACAGCTCATGACCACTGCATGGGCTGAGTATAACTTTGTGTACATTATATTACTATTAATATGGGGGTGTGTGTATTATTTTATTATTTTAATAAATCTGTTTTCATTTCAACCCACAGGTCTCCTTTCCTCCTCCTGATTCCCCTTCTCAGGGTGGGGTGGTGGTGGTGTCATTGGATGATAGAACAAATGACTAAACGAGAGCATACACTTCTTACTGTAAGAAACAGATCAGATGGCCATCATATAAACAAGCCCAACAAAGACTGATGTCATTCATCCTTAGCATCTGTCCAGGAAATCCTTGGTTCCCAAATAAAATCTCAGCCTTTTTCTCTACTGTCACTTACTGACATCTCATCCTCCTAGGAGAAAGGCAACTGCAAACTCTACCTTATTCCCTTCAGAACTGAATTCTCTCTATTAGATAATCCAATATCCTCTTCACTTTGGATCACATTCAGGCAGCTGTTGCAATGTCCATGTTCTCAAAGTGCCATGTGGCCAGAAGGTTGTCCTTTTCCTTCAAAAACTCTACCTGAGGACAGAGCAGGAACAAAGTTTTCTGGTATGATTTAAAGGTCAGAAACAATCAGCCCTGTGTTTGTACATGGATGCTTTCTTGCCTGGACAAACCAACATGATGCACATACAGAGCAGTGTCATGGTTACTGTCCTGCCTCAGGATACAGGCATTCATCAGCTAGAAAGGAGCAAATTCTTTAGTTACCCAGTTATCACTGTGTCTCCACAGCAGTCTCACAGACTACCATTACAACCATCCGCCCCAGCACGTGATTTATGATGCCCTGAGATGTCCCCATCACACAGCCCCATGCATGCACATCAGACACGTGACTCCTGCACCCTGGACCACTGCCACCCATCATCTGACCTACTTCATGGTCAGTCATGGAAGTAACTGCACAGCCTGTACTTGCATTCTCGTGAAGACTGCTTAAGCTTGTGAACAGAAGACGTTTCACAAGATATGGCATGTACAATTTCTGCTGTTCAGGGTATTGTACATATTAAAATAAAGCTGTCTGTAAGAGTTTGTGTGTGCTTGTCTGGGGATAACTGCATGCAGAACCAGGATTTGTTCTTAGGGCAAAAGTAAGAGAAGCACGGCCCTGCAGGCATTTAAAAAAATACGACTTTTAATAAAGTGATGATAGTCCTATTTTTAATTTGGCTTCTGTGTCTGCTCAGTAATGATTTTTCATAGCGATTTATTGGCCCCAGATTTTTACTGTGTTCTTCCTGCTAACACTAGGAACAGTAAAAAGCCTTGGTCCTAAAATTTAGTGCTTTATAGATGTCTTCTGGAGAGAAATATCAAAAAGTGGCTTGAGTTAGCCAGATTTTTTTTGGCTATCTCATTTCTGCTTGGCTCAAGGCTTACTTATTAGACATTTTCACATTCATGTCCCTGGCAACGGAAAAGCTATACATTCAAAAGTCTGGCATATGCACAAAGTTGTACACCAACATTCACAAAACATTTCCTAAGGTTGTAGTTGCTTGAGTTTCAGCTCCTTAATTAGCAGGATGCCTTTGAGAAGACATTTTCGGGCTTCTTTTCACAGTTGACTCTTCTATTTGAAAGGTTTCTCCTAAGATTAGATTCACTGTGGGGCCTGACCTGATATATCCATGGATTTCTAGACCAGTTTTCTTTTACCACTTAGGATTTTTGTCGCAGTTGAAGAAGACTCTATTAACTAGCAGTCATTTTTGATGCAAAAGTCAGGTATGAAGTAAATTCAGCACCACCAGGACACCTTGGCCTTACTCCATGCTTATATGTAGCATGTAGTCAGTAGCTTGTGAATAGTCTGACACTGTCAAAAGCTATTTTTCTTGGTGCATGTGTATGCCTAATCAGCAGGTCTGATGTCCCAGAAGCATTGTCCTCAGGGTGCTTGTTCTACCCACAGCAGGTGTACAGAATTTCCTGGAGACAAGTACAGAAGTCTTCCCCCATCCTGCCATCCTTAAAAGGTTTTGTCTAGACAAGAGAACATTTTTGGCATAATTATTCTCGTGCATTATAATTTTGCATGGAAATAATTAAAACTGTGGTGTTACGATTTCAAGTAGCCTGTGCTACTTGTAGAGACCTGAACCAAACTCTTAGAGGCCACTGGGAAAAGAAAAGAAGCTAAAATACTGACAAGGCAGCATAGTATCTTGTAAGAAAAAAAACCAAACAAACATTGTTTTAAACACAATACTAATCAATATAGATAGTGAAACCTGGTGAAAGAATATGGTCTTCTTTCACAACACTGTGCCTTTGGACTGATTGACAGCAGCTGGATACACACACACATACTCATTTTTGATTTGGAAATTATTTACTACCACTTTTAACAGCAGAATGTTTTCTGCATTTAAATAAAGCAATGGGAAGTTCCAAGGAAATAAAAGGAAAAGGGGTTGGTTTTGCCAGCCTGCCATTCATTTCTCATTGTACACCATGTGCAGTGTAACTGTGTGTGGTGCCAAATAAGGGCCCGAAAGTAGAGTGAGGGACTAATACAGGTTAAAAAGATACACATTTTTTTTCTGGGTTTTTTTCTGGGTTATCAGTTTCTCAGCCTGGGTCACTGTGCAGCTGTACATGGGAGAGCATACGGCTGGGGAGATATGACATGTGAACTCGCTCTGCACAAAAATAAATGTTCGGCTAAATGGGGCCTTAGTCAATTTATTGTTCAAGCAAGTAAACCAGATCATTATATTAGATGTGCTGTACTCAAACTATAAAAAATCCCCTTATCTCCATAGTAAATATGCAAACCTGGGAACTAAAACATGATTTATTTTTCACTTGGTACAAATACATCTGACATAATCATCTAGTTTTGAAGATGTGCTTGAAGCAAACATGCACACTCTAAATGGCTTTAGGAATGTAGGAATATAGGAATTTTTAGTAAAATTGCTGTCATCAGGATTTTATGAGTAATCAAAATCTTAACACAGATTATGCATTTTCTTGCTTTTCCTATATTTTAGAGCAACTTCTCTATAAAGAGAGTATAATTTGAAATAGAAATTATTTCATTTTAGGGTATTTACCCTGCTTTGTAAGTAGAGTGATTATTCTGAAACATGCTCATTTACATTTTGGATTAGTGCCTGCAGAATGGCTAAGAGGAACAATTACTTTGGAAGAGCTGTTCTGATTGATTTCTGCATCTGAGGCCCTGCAGACCATATGTGTCACCAAAGTCAGTCCAGAACTCCACAAAGTACTGAGGCCTTTGACTCAAAAGGCTTCAACACTATTTGATCTAATATTTAGAATTAACTATTCATAGTGAAAAAATACAGTTAGCACATTTTTAGGGCACCATTTACAAGCCAGCGAAACACAGTAGCTAAACCATTAAGTGCCTAGGTCAGGAATTTCAGCATAGTACAGAGGAAATTTATTTGCCTACAATAAGCTGCTAGTGGTCCCCATGAAAAAATGCTTTGTGCCATGACACACTGGGTCTTCATTGCTAAACTTAACACTCAGAAGAAAGATTCAGATGGCCCTGGTGTGTAGGTACCAGGTTTTTACTGAGGTGGTCGATGAGCAACCTGAGAAGTCCAGACCAAGTTCTTTTTCTCAGCACAGCACCCCCAGGATATCAGGCCAAAACCCATGGTGGAAATGTCCACCAGCACAGCATCAGGTATGAAGGACTTCCTGGGCCCAGTAATGCTCCCTGGCAGCATGTCACTCACTAGTATAGACACAGCCTAATATCTCTGTCAAGGAAGAAGAACAGTAGGATGATTCCTGGCTTATTCGTGCTCCTGGAAAATGATGAGACTTTGTATACAGTACATCTCTTCATTGCTATCATGGCTCACATCTTTTCTTCCTACGGAAAAAAAACAAGGTAGCATATGCCAGGAGCAAAAATCTCCCGAGAGATCTTATGGAGAGCTCCTCATTCCATTGGGAAGGAGGAAGCTCTTGAACTATAGGAATGGTTGTGGAGTCTGCCCCAAAGAGTGTATGTCTCAGAAACTCAAGATTTACACCAGTAGGAAGGAGAAATCAGGACCTTTTCATTAGTTGTTCCATAATAGATTTAAAAATACAAACTTGCAAGGTCACTTACATAAAGACTGCAATACCATATGCTCAACACATTACAGAACACCAAACACATGAATCACTGCAGTTATATTCATAAAAATACTCCTCTACTCCCCCAGCACATCACACAATGATGTAGTTTCAGGAACTTTTTTTCAGGTGGCAGCTGATTTAAGATGTTTCTTCATTTGCTGCGTATTCCTGCCCCATAGCTATAATTGATCACTTCCTCAGTTGTGCTGGTTTAATTCTGTGAAGCTGTGCCAGCCACCACACTGTGTTTAAAAAATCCCAAAACAACAAACAACAAAAAAACGCCAATACTTTCTGCAATTTGTTTTTAAAAAAAATCTCATGAGTTATTTTAGTGATACATCTGTTGCTTCAGCACTGCTGAGGGGGCAGTGATAGAAATGAGCAGCCAAAGGCAGGAAAGGTAAGAGCTCTTAAACCAGTTCACAAACGGAGACAACAGACTGATGAAACTAGATACTGAGAACAGACAGAAAGGCGACATAACTGACCATGTAACAACAGCAAAGTGACCTTCTGAGAAATATTTGCATGTTTTTTAAATAGTAAAGAAAATCAGCAACTGTATGATAACATATCAGCATAACAGTGACAAACCTATGAATGTCCAAAGTTACATAAGTGGGAGAGATGCATGAATTAGGCTGGGACCAGCATGCATCTTCTTTAATTACTAGACTTTCTGAAAAGTATTTTTGAAAGAGGCATAATAATAATAACAAAGCTGAATGTTATCAAAACACATTTTACTAACTTCTTTTTTTTAACCTGGACTCTACTGAATTGCAATTTGCCCTAGCCCCTTTGAAGAGCTATCTCTGTATATTCTCTGTGTGTGTGTACATAAATACACACACAGAGCAGTAAATGGTATGAATCCTCATCTGTGTTTGCATTGTTTGCACAAGTATTCAGACTCAATAAACCTATAGGGTTTTTTCTCACTTTCCCTGGAGTAACACAAGAAAGCTTCAGTGGAACTGACAGAACTGAGCCATTCTTAAATAAGCACCGGTGAAAGATGAAGCAAAGCCTCCATGCCTTGGTATTTAAAATGAGGTCAGTTGGCAGACAAATTTCCAATGATGCTGACCTACTGATCAGTATAAAAGAGTTCCTATTTGTTCCTTAAAATGAATTCAATTTGCTTAAGAAAGTTATGGTGTTTTGGATATTGAATGCTAGAATAGATGAATGTGTGTGGAAGATGGAATGCAACTGTGACCAGTGTGTTTGATGGAAGTTTATTCAGGAAAATATTGCTTCATCAAGAAAAGTTCATTCATCTGGGAGCAAACTAGAGAAAAAAAACAACAAAACAGTACAGTTTTATATGTTTTAGGGTTCTCGAGGTGTTGTTGCATAGTGTTTACAAAAGCAGGACTGCAAAAAATCCTATCCTCTGAAAACTTAAAACGGTATAAAAGGCTTATTATTAAATTCTGCTTTAACTTACTTTTCACTGAAAGGCATTACATCCTACTGCTTTTAGAAATCAAACAGCAGGAATTATGGGAATTAATATTTTCTTTTTCTACTGTTTGATGGAAAGGCTAGCAGGTTTTCTGTAATGTGTGTCTTGCGAACTCTTGTTTCTTGAATAAGAACTTGATACAAAGGCCTTTTTCTTCTATAATAAGATACTATTAGTTTACAAAGAGGGCTCACAAGAAGTCCTGTTTCAGTGAACAGAGGGGAAACAACAAGGTGTTAATTCCCCACTGGCAGCTTTATGGGCTCTGATTTAATAGTGGGGACGTCTCTGCTGAGGGTGGCTGATGTGATTAGACTCAACCTTCTGCCCTGCTGCTTCCAAGAAGTGTGTTTGCTCATCCATATGAGAAGACAGCCTCCCCAACATTGGACACTTTTAAGATTCAGCTAGACTGGTGCTAGGCCATCTTAACTAGACCTTGTTATTGCCAAGAAAGTTGGACCAGATGATCCCTGACATCCCTTCCAGTTTGGTATTCTATGATACCTTATTGCCCTCTGAAGCTGTTTCATGGAAGGTTATAAAGTAGACAACACCAGATTCTTCCCAGAGAAGCAAGGTGGAAGGAAGAGAGGTAATGGGCACAAGCTGTAACACTGACAATTCCAAACTTAATACAAAAGAACTATTTCACCCTGAGGGTGGTCAGACACTGTAATAGTAATCCAGGGAGTCTGTGGACAATCCATCCATGGAGATATACAAAGCTTGACTAAGCAAAACCCTGATCTTGCTTTGAGCAAATGAGTTGGGAGACACTACCTCCAGTGGTCTGCCCTATCCTCTGATTCTGTACAGACAACAGATCCATCAGTGAAACCACCAGATCCATCTGTGAAACCACCCTGGAAGCACTGCTGAGTGGTGCTAGGTACCTGTCACTACTTCGATTTACCTGAGAAGTTTAGCTAGTGAACGGAGGCTGTTCAACACCTGACTGATGGGTGGGCTTGAGTTGAAGGACCTGACTGGGCATCAGAGTTGAGATAATCTCTTTAGGTCTCCTCAGTTGTGCCTCCTTTCCCTAGTCAGTTACAGCTCAGAAAGGTCCCACTGGTGTCTCTTGACTTTGCCTCTTTCTCTCTTTAACTGCTGAACTGTGGACATTATGGGTATTACTGGTGTAGGAAAGAAAAAATGGTTTTCAGTGATCTTACATTCAGATCCACAATGTGAACACATACCCAGATAACCTGTGGCAAGGAAAGAAAGCTTACTTATCTGTAGGTATTCTACCATCATCAGTCTCTTTAGCTTCAGAGTTCATTCTAGTTTGCTCTTGTGCCTTCTGTTGTTTTCCATTCGTACAGCTAAAGCAGTAGACTGAGCTCTTATTATTCTGACTGCCTCAAAGTCCTCTTCTCTGGCCTCCACAAAAGCCACTAACATCTGTTCACAATGTTGCTGCAGAAATGGCTTTAATTTATCACTATGACAACATCATCCTCAGTGCTGCGTCCCAGCACGGCTTCTGCTTTCTCCACTGCATCAGTCACTGTGCACTTGTCTTCAAATCCCATCTATAGAGAAATCACTTGCTCCAGTGCTGAACTGCAGTTTCCTCCAGGATGGAGCTCCAGCAGCGTGTAACACTAACCATCAGGTCTAGGAGAGGAAATGAAAAGTTAGAGTGTATACAATGTTAAATAAGAGTGAATCTACACAGGGTGAGTATAATAGCCAAATAGCAACTGAAAAGGTTCTGAAAAAGATTGTGTTCTTACTTTCTGACATGTTAAATTTTCTCACTGGTTTTTGAGATTTATCCAAATGAGTGGGTGGTTTAAAAAGTTTTTTGTCAAAATTTTTGTGCTACTTAAACTCAGAAGTGCTTTATTTGACTTGTAGAGAAAGCCACTGACTGAGCAGTGTGTGGCTGCTGGAGGGGTGCAGGACTATGCTGTGGCACTAAGTTTATCAGAACCTGGCTTTAGACATAAAACTCTCCTTGAAATACTCTCCACTTACATCTCGCTCTGACTTCAAAAGCTAAATGTAGTATTCCTTTTAGCAATGCACCTTATGTCTGAGACAGAAAGCACAATGGCAGCTTCCAATTCCATACTATAATACGAATATATGGCACATTTCTCTGTTAGGTACCAACACAGAAACTTGACAAAGCATTAATTTTGTATATAGCACTTCTGAGCCATGCTTGGTATAGTGTTGCATTTGGCTACAATTCAAGATGTAGCTTGATATTTATATGCTATTTTACATTGAAATATGATCGCATGCTTTTAGATTTACAAAACTCTAGTCTTGCCAGGAAATTCTTGCTTGTAAAGCTATTTTAGGACTTTATCAGTTAAAAGGCTTAAGAGCTAAATTTTGTCCTCACATTGACTTAAATGGGTACTGCATACGCACATTCAGAGGCAAGCTTTGGCCTTGACTTTGGTTTAATTGTTTAACATGGCTAGAATTGCATACTTGAAAAGCCAGGGTGATTAATGAGACTGATGACAGTTTGTGAAATACTAACGTTTCTCTGATGCTTAGAAAAAGATCTAAATTTCTCTCTCTGAAACATTATAAAAACAATAACTTAAATCCCCATGTGGTTTCTATTTGTCACAAATACAGATGATTTAACAGTTTTAATGAATAACTAACTTTGAAAATTTTCACATAGTGCATTTCCTTCTTTCGCTTTTTCTTACCAACCAGTTAAGCAATTGAAAAGTATCCAGTGTTCAGAATCAATTTTAGTATTGCACAGAAAATTTAACATATACCTGACTTTTTTTTTTTTCCTCCCAGTGGAGTTTTTGTAGCTCCTTTGTAAAATTATGTGGAAAATATTTACTGTTTTCTAAGTGACCCAGAGACTTGAGCCAGAAGAGCAAACACACTTGGTCAGTAGCTGCTCCTGGCAGCTATTACAAAGTTAGCAGCCCATTGGAATCCCCCAGGAATCCAAGCTTTAAGTTAGGAAAATAAATATGTTTCCAACCCTAACCACTCTAGAAAACACAGAAAATGTAAACTGGGAGTAAATCAATGCATTGTTCATTTACTGACTGTGCAGACAGCCTGAAATAAAGCCTGGAGAGATGGGAATGACTAGGCTGCAGTAGACTAGTAACTCAAAATCCTTAATATCATCATTCAAGTCTTAGCATCAACTGAATTGTAACTGTTTATCATTTTAGCAGAAGCATTCAACTAATGTGCATGCATTATTATTCTAAACCAGCTGTCAATCTTCTCTATGTGAGGACTGCCAGAACCTCCCCCAAACCTGAAAAATGTAACACATCAATTTTTCTATCACTCAGAAGTCAAGTCACAGAGGCCTTGTTGCATAAACTGCTAATTAACACAGAATGAAAGGCTAGTCTCTGCCCTAAGGAGCTTGCAGTTTAATTATGATTGGAGTCAGTATGTAAATACTAACAGAAAATAAATGAGCATGAGGGTTCACTTAAGATTTCTCTGGGGAAGCAGGTTTAAGAGATGTTCGTCTTCTTTCATCTTAGCTGCTCCTTTCTGGGATTGAAATGATCCTATTCAAAAAAACACCACTGCTATTTTTAATCACAGAATGGTAGGGGTTGGAAGGGACCTCGAAAGATCGTCTAGTCCAACTCCCCTGCCAGAGCAGGATCACCTAGAGTAGGTCACACAGGAACACATCCAGGCAGGTTTTGAAAGTCTTCAGAGAAGGAGACTCCACAATTTCTCTGGGCACCCTGTTCCACTGCTCCAACACCCTCACAGTGCAAAAGTTTTCCCTAATGTTTTTGTGGAGCCTCCTATGCTCCAGTTTCCACCCATTGCCCAATAATGGTGTATTTACAGAGTCAAATAGCAGCAGGGAAAGCATAAAGTACTTACTTGAGGCATAACAGGTAGTGAAGGTCAGAGTCTTTGACTGACAGGAGGTGGGAGTCAACATTGCATTACTACATGAGAATTAGGCCAAATAGGAAGAATACTGGAACAGCCTGGAAGATGAAGCCCGGTCAGTTAGATATCAGCTGCAGTATTAGCCATTGCCAGTATAACGGTGAAGTTAAAGGCAAGAGCTGAAATTCTGTGTTATTACATCTCAAAGCTATGAACATGCAGTATTAGTTTGCATACTTCAGTAAGAAGGAACACATGAAGTCAAGCACCAGCAGAATTCCCCTATTTTGCAGCAGAATGGTACAAATTTCATTATCCTGGTATATGGCAGACTACACCTATATGACAATGTGCTGACTAGGGGATGGGACACCTACCTTGCTCTTTTATTTTCATATAGATAAAGGAGAGCATTGTCTTTTCATTATAACACAAGTGACTTAAGGGATAGTGGTTATCACAGTGGCATTCTTCTGTAGACTTATGCATACAGTAGCTATTATAGAAGGCAGAAAGAACTCTTCTCTAAGTGCATTATCTGTACGCTCCAACTGGGCCTTGCTGAATCCCTCATGTAATTGTTAGGTTTTGTTCAGCTTATAAAAAACCCTCTGTAGACCACCATGAATTTATGGTACATGGCAGCTTTAAACTTGTTTGTAAAGGTTTAAAAACAGGACTTGAATTCCCTAGATTAAAATTAATTTAAAATGCTTTAATGGGGTGAACTCTCTTACTGAAGACTGATGTGCCTGCAGGCTTTATAAAAGGCTGGCATTCTAGGATGCAGAATTATTCTTCAAGTCAGGATGCTAAAGGATATCACACACCAACGGCAATTACCACTCTCCCTTTTGTGGTCACATATGATGCCATAAAATGGGCCCCAGACTTCCTTATTTAATTGCCTCGTTTCTTTTCATCTCAAGCAGAGGGCAAAAGAAATGCATTTAGCTCACCCTTGTAAAATAGCACATATTTTCTTCCTGTTAATGCCTTTGAAATATTGCACACGACAGCGAATATTTAGAGAATTTCATGAATGGCACAGACTTGTAATCAGCATTATCCTGGGGATATTTATTGGCACAGAGCTTCAGTGGCATCATGCTTCAATGGTATTGAAGAGGTAAGACAAGTTTGTGCTGGTGGATGTGAATGTGAGCAGACTCTTCCCACTTCAGAAGGTTGACTTATCTTCTAGTCTGGCTACCTAAGGACCATGCAACTGTTGTGCAAACCAATATATTTCCATATTTTTCATTAGACTGTTTTGTTTGAAGAGAGATGGTAATGCTATTTTGCAGCATTATTACAATATTGCAACTTTGATTTGAAACAGTGTGATCTTGGACAAATTGCTTCATGGGAAGGATAAGTTTCTTGCTTATGCCTCTGTTTACCCAGAAGTGTATTAGGAGGAGTAGAAATTATAGAAATCCTTCCATCCTTGCTGAAAATGGTTGGAGAACCCCTGATGAAAGTGCTAGCATGAAGTATTTTGTATTGTTACACAATTCAAAATTAATAGAACAAATTAAAATTTGTCAGTATATCATGAAAGATTCCTAGGCAAGCTCAGTGACAAAGATGCAGCCAAGATCATCTGTGAAGTGTCTCAACAGCCACTCAGCATAAGCAGAAACAGGAATGATATGAAGAGGTGGAGAGCAGAGGGCGAAAGGACAAGTGGCCAGAGAACAGAAGCAGAAAACTAAACAGGTAAAGTCGAGGCTCTGTTCTGCTGTGTTCTCCTCCAGCATGACCCAAAGTTGAAGTTCAGGGCAATGCAGCTCTAGCTCAAGTGGCTAACATCAAATTGCTGCTAACTGTCAGGCACTGTACCTCCCTTTCACCTGTCTGCAGCCTCTGTTCAGACACAGAAAAACTGCTTCTGTTCACCAGTGCAGCCAGTAAACTGTCTTCCCTGACATCCTATTCTGACCTACCAGTCAGTCAGGCAGGCCAATGGTATCATCCATCACCCACTACCACCTGCCCACTCACCTCCTCCCTACAGCACTCTACTGGGGCCCAGGAAATGCTGCTTCAAGGAACCACTTATTATTCCCCTTTTTTTTCCCTACTAACAGAGCACAGAAGTGGTAATCAGGCATTCTGCTCTTCCCACTATGCCTGAGCCGCCAGCTTCTCCCAGGGAAGCGTCTGCCACTCTCTATGTAGGTCTGCCCTTGCACTAGTCAAGCAAGAAGAAATCTGGGTCCCTCTGATCTGTAGGCAGCAGGATGTCAGTGGCAGTGCCTGCACAAAAAAAAAAATTAAAAAAATTAAAAAATGGAAAGACATTTTTGTTAAGACACATTTTTACACCTCAGAAGATAATGCTTTGTCTGTTAAAAGTTATGAAATAGTGGTTAATATTTGTCCATAATGAGCTCTGGACTAAGAGATAGATTAAAGAAATCGCTCTTTAGAATCATCCATTTGGCTTAGCAACAAAAAAGAAGGGGAAGAGTACACCTACAGTAATAAAGATACAGGCTTTTAGAGTCTGTAATCACTCCGTTCTGCACAGAATGAATGAATCAGAAACTCAATGAGCTACAGAAAAGAATTTCAGGGGAAGCATGAAAACAGTCCTCCTCCACAGTTGGATAATCTCGCTAATGCCTGGAAAAATAAAACCTCCATATTTTAAGATTGAATATTTCCTTTCATATTCCTTCCTATACAAATTCTTATATCTGTTCATGTCTCAGTACATGTTGCTAGTAGACTACGAGTTACTGTTCTTGTGCTAAAGAGAATTAAAAGCAAAAACGTTTAAGGAAAAGATAATCAAAACCTTAAAAGATTAGGTCGCCATTCCTTTTCTGTTAGGTGCAGGGGGAAGATGTGAAGAGCCCACCTTTAAAGACTGCCACCGCCAGACTAATAGAGATTACTGTCCTAGGGACCTGCTTGCTGAGCTACTTGAGCAGTCAGTCCCTGACTCACATCCATCAAAATGAGCCAGGTTAAAGCTGAAATGGTAAAAGGAGTAGCACAAGCACATCTGCAGAGGAGACAGTGGTGGGGATTGCCAAACGTTGCCACTGTGACATTTCTGCTGTCAGCAGAGGGGGTGTGACCAGGCTCTCGGAGTTGAAATCTGTGGGGACCTGACAGTCTTTAAAGGGAAGGTTTCTACTACTGAATCTACACTGTGCTCAGCCCGATTGGTACCTAACAAGATGACACTGCAGGGTGGGAGAGGGGAACACATACAATTAATTCCTCTCAGTGATATATTCATAAGAGTAGTTGCACAGAAGATAAAGGTATGTTTTTGGGAAAGCCCATGTGGGAAAGCCCATGAAAATGCAACTGCTAATAGTTAACCTATTTCATGAAAACAGAAATTGTATTTCTGAGTCTAATTTTAGTGTGGTAAACTAGGAACAGAGCTCCAGCTAAGATATAAATGCGCTGAGAATGTAATTCTGCATTTCATAGTACTTACATGAAGCAAGAAATGATATCCAGAACAATCTTTTGAGGACCTCATTTTGCAGTTAAAACAGATGAGGAGCTTCTCTAGGATTTTTTATGTGTTTATTTACGCACCATTTGTCTTGCACTCAATTTTGCATTCAGATCCTAGCCGTGCTTAGGGACATTCAGATTCTCAAGTCCAAAAGGAGCACTTGTAAGGTGCTTAATCCTGTGTCTTTATAAGCCAAGCACAGCTGTAATTGTATTGCTATAGAAGGAACAGCCAAAAGATACATTAGGCAAACCTTGTAAGAATTTGTAGTATTTTTATTAAACCACACAGTAAAAAACAGCCTGACTTTTGGATAAGCATGCCGCCTTCTGGCGTGAAACCAAAATTTTCTTATTGCCTTCATTAAATGTTACATCAGAATTGGATAGACACAGGAAATTGTTTGTGCCATAGGTGAGAAATAAAAATGGCCGATCAACCACTCACCAGTTTACAGAAAAAAAAACCACAGAAAAGCACAGGAGGAGAGGTGAGCTGCCTCGGGGTGTCCCTCATCTCTTCTGTAAATCTTTCTCCCAAAAAGACAAGTGCAGTTCCCTTTGTATGTGCATTTAAACTTCATTATAAACCTGGTGTCTTTGAGGGTGAGTTTTCTTTGCAGTTCTGAAAACAAAAGAAATGTTACTAACCCTATGGCATAAAGTGCAAACTTTTTAGTATTTCTGGTAACTTACTGAAGTGAAACACAGGGGTCTATCATACAGGCTCATGAAGTCTGATTTGATTACCAGCACTTGATTCCCACCTTCCCCACCACAAAGGCCCTATCCTATGAATTTATGCACTGTTTATCTTCTACCCAAATTATCTGGCCAGCCTAATCCCCGATCAGCTGGATGGTTGTACAAGACACAAAAAGGATCTCAAATAAATGCTGAAAAATCAATTTCTACCAGGGTACAACCTCACATCAAAGCTTCTCCATTCCCAGAATGTGTGCATGCTAGGGATCTTCCAGATCTGGCAGTCCAATATGCAGGGGAGTTCCTCTCATATGAACAAATATCTAGCACCTGGTACACTGGGACTGAACAGACTTAAGTCCAGCTGAAAGATGGTAAAAACTGCCATCAAGTATAGGTGTGCATAAAGGTAATGCATACACTAAACACCCTTCATTCAATGTATACCAAAGCAGCAATTAAACATTCCTTTGCTTAGTGGCAGCTGTAGTGCTAAGATAATACCCAACAAAGCAAGAGCAAAACCAAAGCTATGTGAACCAATAGGTTTCCCAGGAGTTTGCTTGCAGAAACAGGATCTGGTAGTACTGATTTATTTTGCAGCTGGATGTGAGACAGTCAGAAAGTGAGCACAATGCCAGGAGGAAAAGAGAAATCCAGTAGTGTGTGTTGTCTTTAGGCAGCACTTATTTTGGTAAATAATGGGGTTTTTTGTGGGAAAGTACTAACCAAAAAGGCATGTCTGAATTCCTGAAAATGGAAGCTGCCTCCTCCTTAGTATTACAATGTTCAGGAAAACAGAACTTTGAAAATATTTATTTATTTATGGGTGTTAAATATTTAAACACTGTATTGAAGAAATTCTTGATCTTCAATTAGCTACTTCGTTAGATATGAAACTTCTCTGTGGGTTACAAGCATCATCATTGGGTGGTAGAACCAACAAGCAAAACAGAGTTTCCATGGCAAAGAGAATAATTTCTCAGGCAGATGAAGATGCATTTTTTCAACCTGTTCTGCTTTAGAAGATTTGAAGGAAGTGTGCAACAGAGCCACTTTGGTTATTCAAGCCCTTGTACAGCACACAGCTGGCGTGGCAGGCAGCATTTTCTTTCATTGGGTTAATACTGAGACAGGAGAAGGTAGATGAAACTGTGAAGATTTTGCAATTTTTAATTAAGAAATTGTGTAAGCATATGAACAGCCCCATGATGAACAAAGCAGCCAGACATGAAAGAGTTTATGTTTACACAATAAAAAAGAGTCACATAAGGAAAGAGCTACCTCCCCTCAACCTACTAGAAAACAGTGTATCCTGAATTACCTCTCCCTGTATTTTCATGAGCATCTTCATGTTTATCACCAGCATCTTTATCAGAATTACCAGCACATAAAACTCCTGTCAATAAAAAAATGAAGACATCAGGCACTGCAAACTCTACAGCACCTTGAGAACAGACGTGGGTTTTGTCAAATGAAAAAATGACATGGCATATGCACATAGATGGAAATGCAGACATGGATGGAGGAACTTGGAAGTTTCCACGTGTACTTTACCTCCTTCCCTTCCAAGACCACAGCTGCCAGGCTGCCCATTGCCTGCAGCACTGCAGGGCCAGAGGGCAAGGCAGAGCCGGGTAGCTGGTGCTGCAGGGTGAGGCTAGGGCCAGTTGTGCTGATGTAACGGTGTGATTAAGGATTAATCCACAGCAAAGCAGTGGCTTGTACTTTACCTGAGCAGCCAATTAACCTTTATTTCTGAGGAAGGACTGTCTCTCATCAGGAAAAGCATTCAGGTGGACCTGTGGGGACTGAGAGTCTCCTCCGCATTTGTTTCTGTAGGCAACCTAGTAAGGTACCTAGATTTTTTTCAGATGTCATATTTTAATCCATGAGAGGATGAAGCAATATCTTGAAAGCATCACGTATATGAAAGCAGAGAAACTGATACACAGAAATACAGTCTTGTATAATTAATATTGATATGGCCAGAGCCTGACAAAGAGGCATGAAAATAACTTGGGGAAATCTCATCTATCTCTACACCCTTGGTTCAGAAACCATTCAAACACAGATTAATTTGCCCAATTTACACACCTTCACTCTGAGGAGTTGCTGCTGCCCTCTCTCTTATCCTCCAGACCCTTTCTTCTCCTTTTAGATCCCTCCAGCTCAGTGGAAGATCATCAGCCTACATTTGAGTAATGAGCACTAAAGAGAAGTTGTGAGAAAGGAGTATATAAACAAAGGAAATGTTAAAAGAAATTTTGAAAGGATATTTAAAAAATAAATGTTAAAATAACATTTTAAATAGCTACAAGAAAAAAAAAATAGCTTTTGATAAAAACTCTTATTCACTTACTGATGGGGAGCAGTATCCTATTCGGTGAGGCCAGTCTCCTTACAGATTATGAGATTTCCTTAAATTTATTGTAACTCAAACAATAGGAACAAGCGAATGGCTTGAATCTTATTAAAACTGGTGATGACAATACAATCATTATTCCTTTAATTTCAAAAGCACGTTCAAGGAGATATAAAATAATTTATTTCACCTGAGAAGGACAACTTGAAAGATTACAGCCTAGTGACAGGACAACACGAGCAAATTTTACTCCAAAGGCTGCAATGTTGTTTTGGAACTTCCTTGAATTATTTGAGGACTAATTCCAGAATTAGTCTGGTTTCACACAGTGTAAATGAGATCAGAACCAGGTCGGAGGATTTCATCACGTTACCTCAAATGGCTCTTTAATAAACATGAGCATATTCCCTTTTTCTCTGACTGACAATATCATGGATTAATCTGAAATCATTGACATGTTTCTCGAGCATTAAAACTGACTGGTGACATTGCTAGCATTTTTTTTCAAATCACAAAAAAAACTATCTTCTCATAGGAAGAAATTGAACACCAGTGTGTAAAAAGCTGCTTCTCAAAAGATGTTGTGGCTGTAGAGATGTATATAGATATCGTTTAATGAGTTCCTATACAGATGTATTTGATCTGCTGTTTTATCATAAAGCACCACATCTGATGGCAGGTGCCTCTTTAAATTTGGCACTATCTCAGTTACTTCTAACTAAAAATGAAGGCATCTGACATTACTGAACCACATCATTTGTAATTTAATAATACAGAATGTCTGTATCCTGTTGCACAGGGCTGGTGTTCAAATCTCTGCCTGTTGCAAAACATGTTGTTGTTTACCAGAAACCTAGGAATTGCACAGGCACACAATGGAAAGATGTAAGCAAGAAAATAAATCTTTGACATGATTTTTATATTATGGTATATTGGATTTCAGCTGAAAATTCCTAAAAAGATTCATGAACCTTTATACACGCATGTCCCAGATTTCAATTCTTCTTTAAGAAAGTAGCAGAAAAACAAATTCATCAAGTAGATGTATCCAGTAAAGAAAAATAGAGTCTTAAAGGTATTTTATATTTTTGTGGAAATGTAAAGAGAAGCATCACAGATACTTTTTAATCATTTAAGATTTTTCTTTGCAAATTTTAAACCTTAATATACACAGAAATGTCTGTGAGGTGTATGACCAATTTCATAAGCTATTCAGTTATCAGGAAGATTTCACGATATGAAAAAACAATTCAACTAAGTAATTTCATGTTACTCTTATTAAAACATGTGTATCCTGTCTGTAAAGGTTTTTTGAAATATTGTAAATTATTATGACAACTAAGAATGGTGTTATATTGTCATTTGGGATAGCATAGTTTATTTGTTTATTATAAATAAACCATGAAAATACACTTTAAAATTTATTGTAAGAATGTGAGTAATTTTAAGATCAAGCATACACTGACAACATTGCTTTTACAGTGTCATATTTAAGATAAAAAATTTTCTTAAAATAAGAACTTTGGAATAGAGAAACTCTTCTTCAGAGGATTGCAGAAGACAGTGCTCTCTGTCTGGAGTGCCTCTAGGTCTGACCACAGAAGAAATATGAAATATTGAATGAACATTGTTTTTCAGAAACTACAGACTGAATTTTTTACATGCTGTATAATCTTCTAAGAACAATCCTAAAATAATTGGAGAGCAGACTGCTGGTAAAATAACCAGTAGAGAACCACATCTAACCTTAACTCATCCTTCAGTAAGTCCCACAGAATGATGCACAAAAGGCAAGCAGTCTTCTTATGTATTTATTGCTATCTACTTGACAATGCTGAGTGTACACAGGTTTAGCAAGGATAGTAATTTTAATTAAAAAAAAAAATTCTTACACTCTCTAAAATAATTTCCCAGCTTTTTAAAAAATACTTAAATTCTGTCACCCTCAACAGATCATCATCCCACCATTACTGAGAGTAGGTCAGTTGATCAGTACTGTGTTAACAGCAACAGCTTTTGAATGGCAAAACTGCTGTAAATTCTGTACAACTGAGATCAATTAATAAAAAGTCTTTTGTACAGGTGTTACAGAAGTAAAGATGGGATTGAGCTATGGGTTGGGCTGAGTTATAACTTTCTCATCCTTTTAAAATCATACAGTTCATCTCTGAGACTATGTCTGTTATCAGATGAGTGATTTCTTCCCAGCCCCCAGTTCCAGGTAAGTGCAACAGCCAGGCATTGGATGTGCTCATCTTCCCTGTTTTCACAGAGAAGTTACCAAGGTTTGGGGACTAGGAGGGAACCAAGGGAACCAAAAACCTAGATCCAACGAGACACTTGGAAACTACAAGTATTCCTCTGCTGCCAGAAAGCATCAGTCCCAACTGTGCCCTATCCTAGAGATCATCAGGCTCAGTCTCATGTTGTTTTTGACTTTGAAAAACTGTTCTCAGATAAAGCAGCCCATGCTGATCCTACCAGACTTCTCTGGGAAGGCATCAGACAGTTTTGTCCCAGCTGAGTAGATGGTAAAAACTTCCAAGATCATGAGGGTTGTCACGGCTCTGCACATTGTTTGAAGAGACAGGGAACTGGGCAGGGCTAAATACTGGTTTTGTACAGGTTTTCATCTCTACTGGATCCAGTTCCAGGTTTTAGAATCAAACAGATACAATCCTCTAACCGTACTGTCTTTGTGGCACAGGAGTTACTATTTGACTGGTTTGTCACCCTGAGTCTGACAGCAAATGTTTCACAAAAAGGTGAAAGAAACCACAGAATGAATAGGTGCAGAATAACCTAGCCATGAGGGAAATATCTACCTAAGCTCCACTAACTGGTAGTTCTCTTACACCAGACACACCATAGGTATGTCTTATAGGTGCATTTCTTATACTGTCTAATTAACAATGAATGTTCATATTATCTGTATCAAAGTCTACTAATTTTTCAAATCCTGCTAAGCCCTTTGCCTCAATTATCTTCTAGCAATCAGTCCTAATAGATAACTACATGTTGCATAAACAGCATTTCCTTTAAACAGTGTTTAAAGGTGTTATTTCTCAATTTCACAGGCCATCCCCTTACTTCATACTATGAGATCCATAAAATGAATCTCCCAATTTGCATTCTTCCTCTGTTTAAATTTCCAATATTTTGTTTCTGTCTCTTAGTCCCTTTTACTTATCTCCTTCCTAGCATGAACTATCTCACGCTCCCATGACGCAGAGGTTTCTGCATAATCCTCATGATTTCGGTGCATTGCCACAAAACTTCAATTCAGGCTTTGTTTTGTTTTCCTTTGTTGTTCTTAGATGTGACTACCATAATTTGGCATACTCTCAGTTTACATAACCATATTCTTCTCCATCTTCTTGTCTATCTTAGCATTGTTTGATTCCTATTACTGATGTTACATTACAAGGAGAGATTTCATTACAGTTCAGATGATGAAAAAAAAAATGTTTTTCCTGTGTGTTGACAGACACTTCTGATTCCAGCAACCACTGGAAGCTCTGTTTAATCCAAAATAGATAACATTATTTGTCATACATAGATACAATTATAAAATAATTGTGACAGGATTTAATAAAAGCACATTGGATCCCAGGTCTGTGTGCTTTTCTACAAAGGTGTAATTTTTCAAGAAAACATTTCTATTTTGGAGTTCAACTTTTATTTTAAATGTTCTGCCTTTCTAGAGAAACATTCAGTAGCAATGTTTCTATGTGTGTTAAATCACATGAAATTATGGTAAAAATAATTGTGTAAGTGTGTGTGTGAGAGAGACAAAGAATGAAGGAGAGAAATTTCCAGTGCTGTAGAATTGTGCCTCGTCCCCAGGATGGAGAGTGCTAAGGTTCAAGACTCCACACTGAGTGATGAAGTCCCTCGATATGTGCTTGGATCTCCTGTCTACCAGGAGCTCCTGGCATTTCAGCAACAATTTGAAAGGATCCAAACTACTCAGACATCAATTTTTCATACAAAATGCAATTCATGGGTTTTTTCAGTCCCACCCCTTTGAATCAGCTGTTGTGCTGAGACTTTCACAAATGGACATTTTCTTTGCAAAGGCAGAGCTTATTTGCCCTTTTACGTTACCTTCATCACGGCATTTTATAATTCTAATTTGGTTCCTGCTTCACTAACTATTGAAGAACTGGTTTCTCTGGTTTTGATCCCATGAACATCCCTTATGATATTTTTGAAAGAGAGAGATGCAGCATTTACTTCCATCACATTGTTTGGTACAGAAACTGATTTTACTACACTGCTTCATGTTTCTACCCTTCTTTTCTCATACACTTCAGAACTGCTACTACAAATTTAGTCACAGAATTTTGTTAAACTTTATTTAAGAATGTTAACTATTATTTGTGAAAAGTGCACAGACTTCTCCCGGCTACTTTCTCACTTTTTTATTAGAGACACATTTCAATGGCCATTTTCAATTTTACATGCTTCAGGGACCAAAGTGACAAATGATTTTTTTGATTGTTTTTGCTTTGTAGATGGCTAAATACAAACTAAGGGAAAACTGGCAAGATAAGGGAGATCTTGGCTGTACAGTTAGAGGGGTCTACATGGAGAAACAGGCTGCTGTGCAGCTGGTAGCAGGGTTGGCATAATTCAATGAGCCTCTGGTGCCAAGACAGGGCTCAGCAGCAGGGATGGCAAAAGTCTGCCCCAGACATACAATGTTTTTCAAGTAGGAAGTGCCCTGAGAGGAAAGGATGGGAGGAGGGCAAGCAGCTGCTGAGAGACAAGGAATTACAGATCAACAAGCATGTATGGCTCATACCATCAGTTGTCTGGAGGTGGTCAGATGTTGATGAAGGTGGGTCTATTATGATTTTAATTGGCTTTTGCTAACAGCCATGTAAACAGTATGCGCAATCATAACACAAAACAGCTTGGAGAGGGAGTTGTACTGTTGTGAAAAGCTGAGGTGGCCTATGCCTTTTCAGATACCTAGGCAGGACTTTAAAATTCATCTAGTGTATGGACTAGTTAGACTACCAAAGCCCCAAACACCCCAAACTACACACTCAGAAATATTGAAGAAATTTCCCCCCCAGTTTTTGAAATTTTACTTGATAAAGCATAAGGACAAAAGCTGACATCTATGACCCTACAATGTGCAAGAAAACTCCCGCTTTCTAAGGGCACTGTCATGTGCTGTGAGGCCTCCATGAGTGTGGGCTCAGCAGATTTCACTTGTACATAGTTCATGTTTGGCATTGCATCATTCAGGTTTTTAACACTTGTGTAATGATGTCTGTTACATTGCTATGGTTCAGCTCTGACGTGTCAGGGCAGTTTTGTGTGGAAAAAAACTCGTTTGGGTGAGGAATGCTATGTCCCCTGTACATCATGTCAGGCTTTTACCCCAGAGCACTATTCTCTAGCTCTCAATAAACCTCTGCCCTCAACCGCCTCAGATTTAGGCACAGTGTGTTTTTATTGCCCAAACAATGATGACTGTTCTCTCATCTCTACAAACACACACATACAAACACGCACACACAAACTAAAGCTGAATGTTGTCTTTCTGGAAGGGAATGGATGAATACTTCATCTTCACCGATGATTGGCTTGCTGGGAGTACTAAAATGAAGGTAGTAGAATGAGCTTCTGGATGTGATTATTATGTGTATAAACAGCACAAAACTTGGCTACCTGGATTTCAACAGCCTAACCAGCCAAGTTTTGGAGCTGCAGCCTGTAATATAATTTGGCAGAATGCACTGTCTTCTATATTCTAACCTTTTCACGTGCAACCATACCTAATCCCCCAGGAAGAGTAACTTGTATGTTGCAAGTGGCGTCAGATTCTGGATGCTAACAACTTCTACACCAGCTGGGTATACTCAGTCTCTACATCTGGAGTGCTAGTGGGTCTCTTCAGGTGCAGTCCCTCTGTCGGTGCTTTCCTTGGTTTCCAGGCTCAGAAGTACATATGGCTATGTTTGCCAGAGCAGAATCTGCAGTTTTCCTTGACCCAATTCCATATGCATGAACATTTTATACCAGGGGTGTACAAGTCTCATCTTTAATGTCTGATTAAACTTGGCAAAGTGATAGAGAAGAAGGAAACCTAAACTTAACTGGAAATTGCTGACTACTGAAAAAGTCTTCATATTCTAAAAAACCTTTTGCTATAAAGCACCAAAGAATTACTGAAAATCTCCTTGTCTGGCTTTTGCTCTTTCTCTAAGTCAGGACCTCCAAACTTTGCGGATGAGTCCTTTCTGTCCACACCTTCTGAAGGGTGTAATATTGCTCTATTTGCTGATGTATTTTCTGTGCACAGTCTGCAACCACATGCGCTGGCCAGCAATGAGCACTGGTTTTCTACAGTTTTAAGCAAGGAAAAATAACAGGTGCAAGCAAGTTTTTGAGAACAAAAGCTGGGGAATGCTGTGACATGAACAAATAAAAGCATCTCATTTGTCATGTTTAAATGACCAAGTAAAAAAAGAAGAAAGAGAAAGCCAAAATCTTAGAACAAATTAATCTTTTTTCTTTTTCCAAATAAGGTAAGTAAGTAAAGTAAGATAGATGTAGGCATTGAATACAAAAATGGAATGGAAAAAAAATATCATTACTATCCAAGATGTGGGAATCTGGGGTTCGATGGCATCCTTTAAATGAAAATATTTGAACCCTTTGCTCTCACTAGAGACAAAATGGTTAAATACTCATTGATACAGAGAGAATAAACTCCTGGGTGTTTTAGAAGTAGTAGCTTCTAACACTTGGTTCAGTGCATGTTTCAGGGTCCCATATAGACAGGAAATCTTCAGCTAGAAGGACTGAGAACACGTAACCTGTTTCAGAGCATTCAGACACAGTGCTTTTGGGACTGGAGGTCCATCTGCGAATCCTCTTAAGCAGAGAAAAGAACAAGACCTAGGCCTTCTGGGTTATTAGCAAAAGATCTTACCCCTGGAGAAGGGGTCACAATCAAATAAATGTGATTTCTATTTCTTTTGGCATATAAATATTTCATTACAAAAATCAGAACTCTATTTTCACGTTCAGCTATGGTGTCTTAATGTTGTAGGGTTTTTTTAATTCTTAACTGTTTGTCTCTCTCTACTTTTTGGGTTACAGAGGTTTTTTCCATATTAAATTTTTCCAGAAGTTGTTCAGAAATGAAGACAAAATGAGCTCTTATGCCAAGCTGAATGTTGCCTAGTTGTACACCTTTTTCCTTAAATACAGGTCATTTATGGGAACACCAGACTTCTACCAGTTCAAACCAGCTACCTGGCTGCTCCTGGAATAAAACAAACTCTTCTGTATGAAGTGTTATCATTCACCTGTAAACATGCACAATACCTTTGTAAAAAAAACCCAACCCAATACATCATAAAGGACCCTATAAATTACAGCGATAATATCAGGGCTGCCATAAAGTCCCAAGCAAGTGAAATTTCACTGTTTATGGGTTCTGAGTGATGATTACTAGGGTGGATATTCTCAGGTATGTCTGCTAGTTGTTGCTTGAAGCCTGTGCACTTTTACTCATTCATTGACTAAACACAGCATGAGTCATTAACCTTTATATTTACACACATCCACACACACACATACGTACGTATGCTCACACGTACATACACACACACATACCCTGAACAGCTGGGCTTCCAATAATTTTTAAGCTCTAAACATTAATAATTAATTCACTCTGGCAGCTACCTGCACTATTTCCTTCTAAGTCTTTCATAACATCTCCTAAATACCAATTCCTCACCTTTCTCATCAATGGGAATTGTTCTGCAGGCACACCCGCCCTCCGGCACACACGCACGCTCACACGCCAATACGCAAACACACGCAGAGTAAACTGAAAATGGCAAATATGCCATTCAGGAAGCCTGTCATGGAAATAAATTTCCAAGGCACCGAACAAGTCATTGTATACTACAAAAAAAAAACAACACAAAGGGCTGCACTTCTATGTTGGCTGCTATGTCCCAGCTCTCTTTGCTCACTAAGACAATCAAACACACACAAAAAGTGATTAAGTCAGAGAAGAAAGTGAAATAACTTGTGAAATATTTGTCAGTTCAACACTTTCATAAGAGAAAAAAAATATTTTTTTTTTTAAATGTGGAAATGCTTTTCTTGGAAGAAAAAATAAAAGAAAAGAAAAGAAAAGAAAAAAACCAAAAAAACAGGCACCTGACCAGCTCTGATAAATGTCAGCTGAGGGCTTAGATCAAACATTAAACCTTCAAGTGTCTTGTTTTGCCTAAGGTGGTAATGCATATTCAACACAGATTAGGAAACACAAGTTCAAAGGTATTTGGGTGCTTAAGTCCCATGTTCTCAGGGACTCATATACTGTAAAAAATATTTCTCAATTCAAATTAAAAGTCTAAAAATAACTTTAAAACACCGTATTTCACCCTGAAGGGTGTCTCCTTGCTAATTTTAGCATAATTTCTTAAATGACTCCAGGGTAATCAGTTTTCCTGCCAATAGGAACCATATAGCATATTTGCATGCTCAAGACTCATGAAGTACACAGCACACACACAGAAGATCCAAGAAGAAACAGAACACAAGAGCTGGTCCCAGGAGGACCATGTTTTTTCCATAAGTCTCATTGCTTCACCATGAGACATGAAAGGGACATGAAAGGCCAGTGCTGGAGTCTGCAGCTTCCTCACCTCCCCAAGGTCTGGATTGCCTTCTGGCCTCAGCTCCTGGGTAACCTCAAGCATTTAGCATTGTTCTTACATGGGTGTCTTCTCCAAACAGCTTATGAGCCACGTGCAGTTGGCCATCTGGGCTCAGAAGCTGAGAGAGAGAAAGCAACAGAAAGTTTCCTTTAGTAGGCAGCTCATCATAACTGTCTCCATTTAGTGTCTAGGGAGACTGGCCTTACAAGGATGTGGTCATCCTACGTGAATAATTCGTTGTATCTTATAAGCTTGAATTCCTCATTCTTTTTTAACTGGTAAATGTATTAAAAGGAAGAAGACAACATGTGCACAGAGGAAAGCTGCACTGTGCTTACGCCTTTGTTACTGATGTTGTTGGTTGAGCATGAATAATTGCTGTTGTTTATTGCTTCTTTGCAAAATAGAGAAGACAACTCTTTCCTGTGACATAGGAGTGCAGTGGCATCCAATGAATCCTTGTGCTGTATTTTCAGCTGCAGGTTAAAATGCTGTATATAATGAACAAAAAAAAAAGCTCTTTCAGGCTTTTTTTCTGAAATTGTTCTTATGGACATTTGATCAAAGAGCACCTTAGGGCTACAGTGGTGAATGAACAGACACAGTGTGGATGCAGATGGAAGGAAGCTGTCAGCTTTTCTTCTGCCAGAAGCAATGCTTCTTCTCTTTTACACACCCAGATGTTATTGCTTATATCTTTCTTTAATGGATCACAGTGTTGTGGATTCCAGTTTCTCCTACTGGGCCTTATTTTCTCTGGTTACCATTCTCACAGTTAGCTGATAGATGGAAGGAAACATAATTTCTTCCTAGCCTGTCTAACTCTACTCTGTGCATCACTATGGATTCACACCATACACCTACTCTCTTTTTCACTTTTTATGTTAGGTAACTAGATAAGTCTACTCTAAGCATTAGCTCAAGGAATCAGAGAGAACAGTGCTTATTTCTAAATAGGATTGAGGAATTTGACAGAAATATCTGTAGTTAAGCTTCCGTTCCTTTCCTGATACACAAATTTGTGCTGCCTGTGATTGCCTGGAAGGGCAGGAAAGCCTCCATAGCAAACATCCAGTTCACAACTGGTCAGATAAGTTTCAATGCTTTCACTATGTTGGCCATGACAAGACATGAAGACTGATAGGCAATTTCTGTAATTGCATGTTTCTATGGAACTATTAGCCAGTGAGTAGGATTCCTGCTGTTACAAATATAACAGAGGGAAGAAGTGTGCTGTCAAAATGAGTTAAACACAGCTCTGGTCTAATTAGCAAAGTGGGACTTCACTGCAACTATCCAAGTCTTTTTACCGAATATGCACTTTAAGTCGCATGATCTAACACAGGAAAATGTCCCTTCACTTGTGCAAATGAACGTACAGGCCCCAGGTGGCAAGAGCAGAAGCACACTACCTCTGCTCAGAGACCATGTTTTACTCATCCTCACCTGCAGCCAACAAGAAGGACAACAAAGATATCTTGAGCAGGGACCTTACTGCTGTTGGCCATGCTTAATCCTAAAGCCTTTACTGCAGAGGCAGTCTCCTTTTGGTCAGGAGCCCCTCAGGGAGGGCATAGGCATTAGTGGCTGTTGGGAAAAAGTCTAGTTCTGGCATGGAAAAACTGGATTATGGATGTCCTTGTGCAACCCTCCATTTGCCTACAGCTTACCACAGCTGTTCCTTGGAAGAAAGACTCTTCCCATCACTGCCTTACGTTTCTTACTTTACTTTGTGCCTAAATAAAACTCTGGGTTTTCTTCTTCATTAGGCATAAAATAGTATCAAAGGCAGAGTCCATACATCAAATGTTTACATAGGATCTTCCCTAAGACTTGAATTGAGTATATGGGACTTGTGGGGGGATAAGTTCTCCTCTAATAATTTACTCTGATATGGTCTGGTTTTATAACATAGACAGTGTGTTGTCCTGCACTCTAGCATGTAGTATGTAATTCAAGGAGTAGTAATTGTGCATTTTCCTCCCCTTTTGCATCCATCAGCCTGAATTGCTTTTGTTATTCAAAAAGCTGAATAGAAAAATGTGTAAGATATATAAAAAGCAGGAAAAAGAATTAGAATATTGATTGATTAAATGATAGGGAGCTCAAGCTGACAAGAAAAAGGGTCTGATGAAATAAAACTTTGATCATGTGAGCTATTCAGATTAAAATAAAATCAGCCATTCCTTCTTTAGCTCACTACTTCATGGAGAGCAATTAAGAGGCACGGTGTGCAAACATTCCTGAGTATCATCCATCACCTGGCTAATCTGCCTGCCAACCTGCCCAGCCATACCTTTCCAGTTGCTGTTTCCTCTTTCTCTCCCTACCTGCCCTCTGTACCCTAATTAGATCCCTTGTTTAGGGGAGTGGAGAGGGTAGAAAGAGGGAAGAAAAAAGTTTTATAAGATAAGAAACAAGAAATAAAGGAATAGTTTCCCTAACAGAGTGCAGAAGTGTTAATTTGCAGGTATGGTTGATGATGACTTTTCACGGCTGTTGTTTTTCTATCACCATCATCACAAAGGTTGATCCTAATGTTTCCATTTGAAGCAATGTCTTCCTAATCTTCTATTTCAGAATAACCTGATCCATTTTAGGACTCTTTTTTTCAGATATACACGAGGACAGGAAATGTTTTAAATCACTAACAGATGAGGAAATAATACCATCAGCAGCATTAGAAAACAACTCTGTATATATTGGACGCAAATTTTTGTCAAGTATCTGATATTGGCTGCTGCCTGGAAAAGAATAATCCAACAACTTTTTAAATCTTTATTTTCCCTGTGGCATAATATGTTCTCCTTTTGTTTTCCTCACCTTATCCCAAACCAGGCTATCTGAGACAATAAATAGGAAATGGTTAATATTCAACTACAAGAGCAAAAGTACTCTCACACTTGAAGCATGTTGGGTATGATGAGGGGTCTGAAAGGAATCAGAGGAGGCTCAGATGCACAAATGGTTTTGTCAGTTAACTCCCACACCTCAGAGAAGCATCTAATTATGTAGAATATCCCTTTATAGACACGCTCACTTCCATTTCACAGACATCTGATAACATCCTACATTTCAGCATAGGAAATACCACAAGTGAGTGTTACAAACAATAGGAGAAAGAGGAGGATGACAAGAATAATATTTCTAAGCATTGATGAAAATGCATGAAAATGCAGGTAGACTATAGTAAATCTAAACCAAGTGAAGCTTAATTTCTTATTGACTAATTAATACCAGGAACCACACCATCATCATAACCAAGTGACTTCCCCCACGATTGTTGTAGAAGGCCCTAAGAAAAGGGCTCAGGGAGGAGCAGGTAGCAGGCAGCTTCATGAGCTATACTGGGAATATGTTCCTTATGCTGTTCAAAATGGGAGAATTAAAACAAGGGCACCAAAGTTGACTCTTACCAGCACAGCATCACACTGATAATGCAAGGGTTTGAAATTGGATTTGCTTTGATTATCTCTCCTATGGCTCTGACAGTCATCCAGAACTGCCTGCATGCTAGAAACTAGTTCCTTGTGGAGTCCCTGAGCCTCATTTGCTGCGGTGCACGTGTAGCTGTACTTTGCTGTCACCTTCTTGCAAGGCTCATGGCTATCAAGGTACTCTTCACCCCAGGTCCTACTGTTAACAGGGAAAAGAGCAATATGCAGGATCATTTCCCATCTGCCCTTCTGAACTCTGAACTGTCATTTACTCTTCCTAGTTTTGCAGAACATCACTCAGGACTGTTTAATGCCTTCTTTCTTTATCCAAATATCTGGCTATCAGGTTTCCAGTCAACCTTTTGCTAGCCCAAAGACTCTCCTAACCTATATAGAAATGGGACTTGATGATTGATTTAAGATTAAGCAGGTCTGCTTATAAATACCTTTTGTCAGGTGTTTCAGGAGATTTTTGGTGATTTATAGTCCGCATAATCTCAATGATTCATCTTGAAATATTGGAATATCTTGTTTCCAAAGAAATCCATCAAAAGAGCAAAACAAAGCAAAAATCTCATAATCTCATATTGATTATCATCACATGATAAGTGTAAAAAGATATATAAAACTTGGATATTTGTATTTAATGGTTGAAGTAGATAAAACTCTTAATTTATGCTCCTGCTAATCCCTCAGGTTGTGAGGAACAACGTTAGATGTGATCACACAGCTGAACCTCAGGCAAACTCCTTGTGATGAGTCATTGATGCTTATCCAACTGGAATATACAAAGTAGTGAAGAGGAAATGCCAGACACCAAACTGGAAAGCTTTCATTTAATTTTTTAATAACTATAATTCTATGTCAAAGACGTGATTTTAAAATATGCATTATTATGTGCAAAAGTTTTGCACATTATCTCCTAAAGAGAGGAAAAAGAGCTGACTTAAACCACGGACCTTTGTTACACTTTGGTGGAATAAAAAAATCCTGTCCATTTTTTTCCACTTCATTCAGTTCCAAAATTATTCCAAGTATTATTTAAGGAGATCAATGAAAAAAGCACATAGATCCAATGCAATAAGTTTACTGCCCCAAATTACTTAGATAGCTTCTATTCAATCTATAACTTCTAATCAATATTATAACATTTTGGGGAGTTATCTTCTTGGATCGTATATTGTCAAATTAA
>JANHFX010017076.1:33065-68211 GCA_027560015.1 Chloroceryle amazona
CAGGTGGTTAGCAGGTATCAGCAGTTATCACCTGATAGATGGTTGACCCAAGCAAAATGGAATTTATATGAAGTGGAACACAGTAGGTTCAGAGGAGGCAGCCTACAAGTCATGTCCCTATTACTGACCTGTAGATGATTCCAAGCTCCCAGGTCCAGATACCAACTTTTATATTGGGATGTGTCAGTTGCAAAAAGCATTCCTATACCCAAATTCCTCAGAAGAAAAAAGGGGCATGGAAACTAGACCACAGATCCTCTAGGTATTGCACCAATCTACAGTGTCACATCTCAACTACAAGGATAGGACATTAATACAAAAATCTTAGCTTGTTTCCCCTTACCCTCTGAAGGCAGAGAAGAGAGTGTGAGGCAATGTCTACATGGACACTGCTGCTTGAAATAATCATTCAATGTTTCAATTTTGAAGACACTTCCATGTTTGCCTCTGTCCAGTACCTTGGTTCAGGCAGCAGAGTGATTTCAGTGTGCACAAGTTAAATTCCCCTTGGAGGAAACTGAAATGAAATTGACTCTTCAGAAGTGCTCCAGTGCTTCATGGAGACAGTGGGTTTCAAGCCAAGGTGTAGGCCACATTGCCAGGCGTTGTTACATAAAATATCTCTTCTACAATCCCCACAACTCCATAAAATATCTCTTCTGCCATACAAAGGGCTAAGTGCCATCTTTGTCCTTCTATCTCACAACAAGTGCAATGCCTCAAGTGTTTTCACAAATGGCCCTTCAACTTCTGGAGAGGCATCTCTTGGTTTTGCTACCCTTCCTCTTGGTTACCAGCCCAACCTTGTCACTGTTTCCTTTTACAGCTTTGCAATCTTTGCCATTAACTCCTGTCTTTCAAAGTATCAGACACCTGCCTGTTCTCCTAGAACAAATCTCCTGGATTTATAGAGACTTAAGGAAAAGACATCTTGTATAAAACCGTGAGATGAACAGGGTGAAAACTACTTGGGCAGTTGAATAACACAGTGGCAGTATCAGCAGGTTGCTAACAACACTGTAAGAAAATCAAGAAGAGAAAGGTAGTTTTACTGAAGAAAACAATCACACTGTGGGGACAGGAGATCTGTGTCCATTACAGACAGCTTTAAATGTTCTGTGACTGGGAGTCCAACAGAAAACTGGCTGCTTGTTTGAACCTACATAGCCCTCAGTCAAGGTGCCACTAGAACATTACTCATCTAGAGAACCCATTCCTAAACTCTGCAGAAGTCATTTGAGGGCATTCTGAGGGGCTCCTGCTTTGGCAACTCCCACTATGAATTGCAGCACACGCCTTCTGTGCAGGTCAACTCAAGCATGGATAAGGGTGCAGCTTCATAGTTGTGTCTCTGGGCTGGGAAGAGGAGTGAACCTCTAGCAGATGTTTTACAGCTGTATAGAGCTGCAGTTTGGCATATTGCTGTTATGACCACTTATGCAACTAATCTCTAAGGGTTATAAACTGCCAGATAACTTTTCTATGTTGTGACTGTCTACATCTGAAACCATTCATCCAATCACACCCAGCATCCAGTTCAGTCCAGGCATCCAGACAAGCTGGAAATGCAGCACAACATGGTGATTCTTCCCTCATAGCCTTTTGTGGACTGCGTCCTTCCCTTCCTGTATGCACTGGATTATCATCTGAAGATGTAGTGATGACACCATGCACAATAACACTATTGCTCCCCTTCCTACCCTCAGTCATGAGATTGAAAAGCAGATGCTAAAAGGTTTCCCTGTATTTACAAGGATGCTACTGGGTTAGCAGCTGGCTACCACTCCTCTCCATCTTTCCTTATGTTCAGATGGAACTTCCTGTGTTCCAATTTGTGTCTGTTGCCCCTTGTCCTGAACTTGCTCCTAAGCAGTTCGTGGCCACATTGGCTTGCCCACCCTCTATCGTGTTGATCTCCTTACAAGCAATGAGGCCTGTCAGTTCAGGAGATTAATTCACACATGTTAACCCATTTGCGCTTAGCCACAGGTATTTCACCTTGATCTAAAAACGGGTCACCCTACCATGTGCAGTACTTTTTCTGCATGGGATAAGAGCAAGCTGCTGGAAAAGGGAGTGTGGGCTGTTGGTACTGATGGCCCATCATAGCATATGAAGGGTGCAGTAGTGGTTCCTTGAATAGCTGTGTCATTGTAGAAAGCTAAGCCCGTAACTGCTTTGTGTGTGGGAGGGCAAGCACAGCTTCCAGGACTCCAGCTTTAAATCCCTCTGGAGCAAAGAACATGAGCAACTTGTGAGGCTGGAAGGGCTCAGTTTCTCCATGAATTATTGGACAGGGCTTTGAGCAACTGGAGCTAGCACAAGGTGTTTCTGGCCACAGCAGGAAAGCTGGAGCTAGATTATCTTTAGGGACTTTTCCAACCCAAACCACTCTATGACTCTGTGATTTGAGGCAAAAGCCTAGGCATAGAAGAGATGGAATGTTTTTTTCCTAAAATTTGATAAGAATGAAGGAGGGATAAGAAAGAGTTTCATGTGATAAGGGAGAAGAATTTTCCTGCTGAGAGATCCCTTCCCACCATTCAGAGACAGCTAGCTCTACTACTCCAACACTTATCGATTGTCCCATCCCCCAAGCAGCTTCAACTAACAGAGCCTTCAACAAGCTTCCCTCCCACCACTGTGTCTGCTGCCAGCTCCCTGCAGTGCCACATGCAAGCAAGCCACCCTCAAGGCCCCCTTCTCCTGTCAGATCTTTGCTGAGCAGAAAAAACACACCCACCCACTGCTCCTTTCCCCTGAGCTGCATGTATAGGGCTGCTACATCCCTCAGAGCAGCTCCAGGAAAGACCTGTGAGGGCAGGAGACTCAGTGGAGGGTGGGGGTGGCTTCCTGAGAGTTATTGAGTCAAAGCACATACTGATGTGCAGAAGTCATAGGAAGCAGAGAGATCTAGTGAAGACTTAGCTAGAGTAACCATGTTTGCTGAACAAGGAAAGCATTTTGAGTGCTACCAACGAGCAGGTGAAGCCCCCCTAGGGCTATAGAAATCCCCTGAATCTTCTCTTGGAGGAAAAGATGGGGAAATTTACACATCTTCTCTCAGATGCTTTTCACCAGTGAAGGAACAGATAGTATCCTAAGCATGCACATTACTCTGGGTGTTTTGGATCCAGAGTGCAACAGATTGTGCAGTTTTTCTGAAGAAACTGTTCCTCACAGTTTCAGTCAAAAATGCATCCTCCAGCAAGCCTGCAGGACACACCAGTCATGTAATTTGGAGGGCACTGGCATCAAAACTTCTGTGTGACATTGCAGTGAGCTGACCAAAAGCATGTGACTTGTACATGGCAGTAAGAAGGTCCCTGCAATAAGGGAACATTCCCATCCTTGGCAGCGTGGTTGTAGCACAGATTCATGATCCAGTGATGCATGGACATGCAGCATCTCTACAGAGCCCTGAATGGTCCTTGTTCAGCTTGAAAAGATTGTGCCAGCACCCCACTGACTTCATAGCCAGAGCTGGTGAAGGCATGAATGTGCTGAGTCCTTTTGGTGAACTCTATCAAGGCATCTTGGCCTGTCTTAGGGCTGAAAATGGTGGTAGCCTTTGTATTTTAGATGTTTGTAGCTGCCATGCACTGTGAAGTGGATGAGTAAGAAGAGCCTTGCTCCTCTCCCCCATGACACACACAGTTCTGCAACCCCTGGATAGCAAAGATCTCAATAATTTTGCTGATGTCACCTCTTTGCATTATTCATAGGAAGCAGCTGTGGACTGTTGTCTTAGAGAACTTCACTGCACCCCGTCCATGGTGGATTTGCCCATCCCATGCTGGTTAGCCACAGACCAGGCTTTGAAGTTTGTGAGGTTCCATAGAGCTACAGCTGCTATTCTGAATACAAATATCAGCTTGCAGAATTTCATGTCAGGATGGTAAAGGTCCTGGCACAAGCTCACAAGAGATTCTTGGTGGTGCTCCACTGTTGTGGGAAATTTCATACCCACTATTGGTCATCCCAGTGGTGATGCAGTCCCACTAGTCTCAATGCCAATCAAGCCTGGGCAAAGCAGTCACAGGAGACATAGAAATCTGGGAGTGCAAATGTCAGTTCACTCTGGTTGTCCTGCTGGGGTACCTACTGAAGCCACAGGATTCAGTCCTTGCCTGCAGCACAGTGCAGCAGACACTGTGCAGGCTGCGAGGAGGGAGGTGGATGGAGATGCAGGTGCTATCATGCAGAGACAGCATGAGCAGGAACAGAAGTGATACTTTCATATGTTTGACCTTGCACAGATAATAGCAGTGTGGAAACTGCTGTGAGCAGTGGCATGACCCTGCATGAGGCAGATGGACATTGTGGCACTTCCTAGAGGAACCCAAGATTCAGGAAGAACAGGTCTGAAGCACAGATTTCCTTTGGAAAGCTTTAAAGCACACATGCAGTGGAGACATTCAACTAGAATAAATCATATCCCAAGCAAACTCCAAACTGCCTATAAAGGATGCAACACAAGAGTCTCAGCACCGACTGCTTCTATCTACCAATTCAGTCTTATTATTTAAATTAATTTGCTAAGGTAGCCACAGCTTAACTCTATTCCATTAGCACCATGGAGGGAGAGCATCTATTTAAGCTTTCAGGTTTACTTGTGCAAGAACGGGTAGGTTTAAACTGGCTACTAATAAGTTATATCTGGAGATTAGAAGGTTTCTAATATTCATTGAAGTGAGATGCTGGGACAGCTTTCTAGTAGGAGATGTGGCAACAAACAATAACTTTTGTTGGCTGGAGCTAAACAGGCAAAGAGAGATAGGAGTTGTGATTGACTGTAACAATATGAGACAGAATCATGTGGCTCAGGAAGACTCCTTCAGGTCCACAGTGCCATGAGCACTTGAGGAAGCCCCAGAATCCACCCTGGAGTCCTCCATCCTGGGCCATGATAATGGAGGTGCTTAAGGGAAGCAAGTATACCCAGTACCCTGCAGCTGTCTAAGAGGACAGGCTCCAGGTCTTAGACAGCAGAACTAGCAGGGGGTTCTGGCAGCCTCTGAAAAATGCTCACATGCTCTGAATTTGAGGTGACTCGTGGGTACTACAAAGTGTCACCTCAGCTCTGCTCCCTCTGCTAGCTTATGGCATTGAGAGACTAAGAAGAGTAGAAAAAAGCACAAGCAGACAGCTCAGTTATGTCTCTGTCTATAACCAGAATCCCTCATTAGCTGACAGAAGCACAGTTTCAAGAATGGAATTTTATGAGTTGTTTGTGAAAGCAATTATGTGATATAGTTTATTTTTAGTCCCCCCCAAATCAGTGGGAAAACCTCCCATTGATTCTAAGAGGTTTTGGTGCAATCCCAGCATAAGTGTATGCATTGCAAATGAAAACAAAGAGTAAACATCCTCAGATCTTTGTTTATTACAGTTACCATTATTTTTCCAAAATGTAATACCTAATTAAATTTATATAAATGATGCATATGTTTGCTGTGCATATTTTTAAGGCAAATAGTTCTCCATTTTCATTTATCTTAATTTCCTGAGGGCTGACAGAAGGAAATAGATCCATACTAGGGTAGATTTTCTTAACTTAGCAAGAGAACTACCACGTATATCTGAGACTGTTGCCCTGCTTCGCACATTTTCAAGACAATGTTTTGTCTTCTCTTGGCCATGTTATTTAAGATCACATGACCTCTACCTGGCTTGTTTCAACACAGCTTCTTACAAGCAACATCTTAGCTATCTTCACCAAGACATCTATCTCAATTCATTGAGTCAGGGACAAAGAAAGACCATTGTATCATCTAATCCAATCTTTTGTATGTGTGTATGCAAATTACAGAGATACTGCTTGACAGGAAATCTTCAATTTATACTTCAGACTCTTGATCTTTTTTTTTTTTTTTTTTGTCAATAGCCCATGTACTGTAGGATTAGCTCTGTTCACATGCACATTATCAACATCTTTCTAGTTTAAGCTTTTGGGTCTAATCTTGCAAAACCTTCCTACATAGTTCTTAGTCAGAGCTATCTTATTTTAAAAAGAACATTTTCATTAGTAGGATTGGTCCAAAGATTTTAAATTAGGTCTATAAGACAGTTTCCTGGTAATTAGAGAGGAAAGAGCTCCACCTAGCTGTTTTCTGTCTAAAGGTGGAGGTTGGCTTTAATTTGTGCTGTAAGAACACAGAAATATTAATAGAAGGACAGAACATACCCGGTCCTGACATCTCATAACTCCATGCTGGGAAAAAAAAAAAATAAAAAAAATCACCTCTCTGGACACTTTATTTGTACTGCATTAAGAATAAAGCAATACAAGGAATGATAAACAAAACCATTTTAAGAAGATATTTGGAGACAAGGGGAATCTTTCCAAACACAAATGCACATAATTTGTTTTCATGTTAAGACACAATTATGCCCAGAAGAAAACGTACCATGAATTGGAGCAAAACAGTCCACAGCTCATTTTGTTTGCCGTCTTTTGTTGCATCACCTATTCGGCACTAATAAATAAACATCAACTGCACAGTGAATAGTTTTCAGATGATTCAGCAGAAGTTATTAATGATTCATTATTATTTGTATAGTGCCTGACGGTCTCGATGGGGAACTGAAACCCCACTGTACAAACAAATAAGGGCAGAGCTGATCTGTTTGTGTGGAGCTGTGACTGGAGCTCACAACACAAGCCCAGACTAACTTTAAACTAGCAGGATTGCTGTTACTATGTAGCTATCACAGCACAGCTCTCAGTTTGGGTTATGCAAACCACCTGAAAAGCTGAGTAAATAACTGGAAATGTAGCCTGCACTGGACTCTGTGCTGCCTCAGCTATTTGTTGGGCCGTATCCAAGGTAGCTACTTCAAAGCATGTTCAGATACATCTGTACAACTCACAGTGATAGTCTCACTCCAGCTACGCTGGCAGATGATCTCATTCACAGCTCCACAGCTGGAGCAACTGAAAATGTTATGGGTCTCCTCTATTTTGTAGCTGCTTTTTCTTCTGCTGATGGTCACAGAAGAAACCAGGCAGGAAGCCATGCAATTTGTTTGCACTTTGGCATCTTAATGTGAATCCACTGCCATCAGCAGCTTAAGTGTGAACTGGAACAGCCAAGGTGTGGGCACACGTTTTGCTCACCCTCTTCAGGGCAGTAACTTCGTGGAGGTGGTTAGTGGTGGTGGCATCCAAAGCTAGTCCAGTAGCCTACTCCTATGCTTCTCTGCTAGTGACCTTCAATAACAGGAGAATGAAGCTGTAAAGAGGAAGAGAAGGCTTTCGAAGCAAAGCTTCTATTGTAGGCAATAAGAAGTGTTGGTCTCAGAACTTGTAAGAAAATATTTGTGTAAATATTTTAACAATATTATTGAACAAACTCTGAGTTTATTAATGAATAAACTTTACTGAAGTGTATGGCTCCAACTGGACTGACAGAAGCAGTCTATTCCTGCACTTTGCTAATAGCTGTTGACCAGCCTCAAAGAAAATAAATACACAGTTGTCATTACCAAAGTGTTCCAGAGCATTAAGCAGAAAACTATTTTTTTCCCTCCAGGTATTTTTACAGACACAAATTGCTGTCATCAATGCAGCTGCTGTAGATAGCAGAAAAACCCAGAACACCTGTGAATGCAAGTGTTGCAGCACTGAGACTGTGGGAACCACAGGCAGTAGCACAAGGAGAAGTCCCTAATAGCACAAAAAGGCAAAGATGTCAAGGATTAGTCATCTGCTAACAAGAAACACTGTTAGAGAAAAGAGTTTTCTAAGCTTCATCACAGTAAGATTAATTTCAGATTTGTGAAGGAGCTGAAGGATACATGTGGAAGATGGTAAATGGTTGAGATATAACATCTGTCTTCCATGACACAAAGCAAACCTACAGAACTCAGCCACAGAAATTTCATGGGAGGACTCAAGCAGTTCAAGTGACTTTGCTAATTTGCCTCTAAAAAAATACAGGAAAACTGATGAAGTCTTGCAGTTGTCCCCAGTGAACTTTAAGGGTATTACAGAAAATTTAGGGTTTGTCATGCAGCCTCTCCCTTTCCTAAAAAAATATAAATAAAATAAATAGAATAAACTTCACTCCTAAAGTAGATTTCCAACAACACAATTATTTTATATTCCCCTTTAGCATATGAATTATCTATTTTCCCTTCTCACAACAAATAGGAACCTTTCAAGATTGAGAATGATTCCCAAAAAAAGAGAAATAATAAAAGGTTATTTAAACCATTAAGAAAGATTTTAAGGAGTTTTAGGGCCTTCTATTTAGTCATTCTGTAAGGAAATAGTGTCTTCATTAGACTCTCTGTCTTGGCCACTTCTCCATCCAGTGGAGTTTCGTGTAATAGGGAATCTGGGTTTGTGTAAGAGGGTTCATACTAAAAAGTCACAGAGCTTTACATAAAGTTTTACATTAAAGAGGTTCCTGCTTCTTCCTGAAGCAACTAAAGGATTTAAAATGTACACAGGGATCATACAAATGATCTTACTGTCACTTTGGAAAAGGTTTGAAATTGCTAAGAAGCATTTGGTAGTTTATATGTGAATTTTCCCTTGGTGGTATTCATATGGTTCATGTGGGCCAGAAGAAATGGAATTTAAATCATAAAAGAAACATCCTGGCTTACATGAAGTAGGTTTCCATGGCATCTGGATGCCATAGGGGTAAATTATATCCACTTTGGTGCTTTCTAATATACATTCAGAACAGCCCCAGTGTTATTCTACTTCCCATATATGTCCTGATTAAAGTGTGAACAGTGACTCTATGAAGACTACTGCCGCTACTGCTCCCCACCTCCCCAAAACTGCAGCTGGGAGGAGCCTGCTCATCATACAAAGCATGTACAACAGTTACAAGTCTTTTGCTACTTGCAATTTATATGAAAATGAAGGGTTATGAAACTGTTTCAGAAAAAGGAGCTGACTTTCCTGAGCTAAACCAGAGTTATGTCCCCTTTCCTGACGTCACTCCTTGGCTGTGTTGCTGAAATGTTTTAGGCAACACTGTGTTTCTAGATAGTGGATTTTACTCTGGTAAATGCCTTTTTAATCTGAGTAGCATACATGCAAAATAATGTCCTTCTTCATAACAGTGTTACTAATTTATTCTCTTTTAATACACCTTTTGTCATTGATTTCTGAGCTCTACCTTGTCATGCAGTGTTTCTAGAATTGCTCTACAGACAGAAGAAAGTATTTAAAGAAACTGTAGGTGTACCTAAAGAATCATAGAAGCATTTCAGTTAGAAAAGACCCTCAAGATCAAGTCCAGCCATTGACTAAGTGCTGCCGCATGACCACTAAACCATGTTCCGCAGCACCACATCTACACATTGTTTAAATACCTCCAGGTATGGTGACTCCACCTGGCAGGGTAGACTGTTCCAATTCTCAACAACACTTTCAGTGAAGAAAATTTTCCTAATATCCAAACCAAACCTCCCCTGGCACAACCTGAGGCCATTTCATCTTGTCTTATCACTTTTTACTTGGGAGAGCGGACCCAATTCCACCTCACTAAAACATCTTTCAGGCAGTTTAGAGAGCGATACCATCAAGTTAAAGCTGATTAAATTAGTGTGAGTAAATCTGTAAACTTTAAATAAGCCTGTACACTGAGGACTTACAGAATGGAACTAGCTTCCATTTTTATAGTTATTTCTAACGCTCAAATTGTATTGATCTTCATTAGTGTTATGTTATATCTGGCAGGGAATTCCAATTCTAGTCTGAATTAAATGCATCCTTGTTTGTATTTGCCTTTGAAAGCAGATAGCACAGAAAGACAGAACCAAAGTACAGTGTCTCTTGCAAAATTTGCAAAGTATCTTTATAAAATGAGCAATTACAAATGCCATAAAGAACAAGAGCAACTTTAAATCTTCAAGGATGATCAGGGTCACGTTAAATTCTATGACAATTCTAAATCTTGAAGAAGTCTTGTAAAAAGTTTGACTCTTTAGAATCTATATTCATCTTCCATTGTGTTACTGAGGTTTTATAAGCATCCTAACCTTTGTAGCCCTCAGCATCATTGGAACATGTAAGAGCAATAAAATCTTCAGATGTGAGTATCCCTTTAAGATGGTATTATAACCACCCAAAAAGTGTGTTAGTTTGAAGGGAGTCCTTTGGCTTCATGTCAGTGATATAAGGTTCTTCTGCCCAACATGGATCACAGAGCAGATGGAGGTTGCATGAGTCATGCTTGTACACACCTGGGATTTTTAGAAGGTCCAGAAATGCAAGGTAGGATAAGAGATGTGGCAGATGGATGCAAAAAAATTGAATAAAATTTGGGTTTTATTTTAACTTTTTAGTATTTATGGACTCTGGCTTATCAGTCTGCAATGTATTGCTAAATGTCCACTTTCACAAGGTCCCTAACAAATTATTTCTGTAATGCAAAGATTATCCCTGTCAGGAACACAGGTCCCCTCATCCTCTTTTGCATAGTCTCAAAAAAAGACACATTAGTTCACTAAGATATGATGCCTTTAGCATCTTTCTTCAGCGTTTTCCCTCCAGTCCTGAAAAATATTTCTTCCTAAAAGAGGCCAGTGCATTAGATGCTGCAAAAGAGAACATCACAATAACCCACAACAGCTAGCATGCTACAACCACTAAGACAACCAAGGGTTATTTGAGGAAGGTTTTTTGGTTTATATCTTGGAATGCATGTACCTTATTCCTATTCCCTTGTCAGATGTAGCTCGAGGAAGAGAAGGTGATGGCAGCAGGGTCCTCTCCTTGTCCAGAGATTCCATAGGTAGGGGACAGCTCTGAGATGTGACAAACACAAGGCTGAAGGCATTATCCATCTCTGACCCAAATCAGTCTACAGGGGTATGGTAACTACAGATTCACTCAGAGGCATCAGGCAGGAAGGAAAATAAGTCACATTTTCATCTGTAACGAGGGCATTTGGCTGCCTGCTGGTGCATAGCACATCTATAAGGCTCACAGTAGCTCCCAGGTGGGATGGCCTCACTCACAGAGATGAGCATCCTTCCCCAGTCTGCCCTCTTGCTTCTATATCCTTTTGCTGGCATGTTACTCACAGGCCACTTATCAAGATCCACATGAACCTCACAGCATCCCAAACATTACCCAATGACTAGGACATGCCCCAGGAGAAAACAGGGCTTTTCAGGGCAGCTCCACACACTGTGTTTCCCAGCAGCCAGGTGGGGTGGGTTTCTGCCCAGCTCATAGGTGTTTGCAGTCCTCTCCACTTCTAGATGCCTTCCTGTCCCCACATATTGAAGAAAGGCGCCAGGCACATGGCTCAGGTCCGCTGGTCCAACTTGAATCCAGGCATCAAAAGGCAAATAGGGAAGTTTAGATTGGATATCAGGGAAATATTCTTCACAGAAAAGGTTGTAAAACATTTGAACAGGTTACCCAGGGAAGTGGTGGAGTCACAGACCTGTGGTACTGAGGGAACTGGTTTAGTGGTGATGTGGCAATGCTGCATTGACAGCTAGACTTGATGAGCTCAAAGGTCTCTTCCACCCAAAACAATTCTGTGATTCTAAGTGCACAACTACTGAGCGCTTTTGGGATCTTATTGTAAGAGTTTTGAGAAGTACTGTCTGATCAGTGACTTAGCAGTTTCTCTTTTCTTCCCCAGAATCTGAAGTTATAACCTGAGTTTCAGCTAGCAAAGAACTGAAATGTCCAAGTTACCCTCTAAATATTATCAGGCTGTTGAGAAGAGGAGGCCTTGCCAGCTACCACTTTAACTTCTTGGACTGATTTTGCAGTGTGTAATGCATTATCAGCTTCATGCTGGCAGTTCCTGAAGAATGGACCTGGTTTGCCAGAAAGGCAGTATATCAAAATGAGCATGATATTTAAGACAATGGTAAAACACTACCTACCTTGCCCATTTCTTTCTGGGGACAATGGCAGTCTGCAACTCCAGTCTGTCTTGCACTGACTGCAACTTACCCTAACATATATTAACTTTATGTCTGGTAAAAAATGTCAGAGGTACAACCCATGATGCATAACTTTTGTCTAACACAGCAAAAACTATCTAAAGATGGATTGGATGTGAGGAAATGCTAAAGAGATTTGTTCCCTGAAGAAAGAATGGCAGATGGGAAGGCAGTAAGATTATCAGGGACAATTATCATCAGAGCAATGTCTGCAAAGTCCTAAGAGGGGAAAAGAAAACATGCTCAACCAAATAGCCTAGCCTCACCTTCTTCTTATCATTGATCTTGCTGAAGACCTACTGGAAGAAGCTGCTCAGTCAAATGAGATAGATTAGCATACACACTTAAATAGAATTGTCAGGGTTGGAAGGGACCTTAAAGATCATCGAGTTCCAACACCCCTGCCAATGGCAGGGACACCTCCCACTAAAATCAGGTAAATAGATTGTTACTAATTTAGTTATTTTGGCTGAAATGTTTTGGAGCATCCACATAAGCCACTCTTGTAGCTGGCTGGAGAGATAAAGAAATGGTATGCTCCTGCTGCATGCAATGATGTGGGGTGGTAACCTTTCCCAATGATGCATACTCATTTGGAAAATGAGATCTGTCTCCAGGCTATTGTGAACTCCTGAAAGGGAGTGTGATACCCTAATATAGCATCCCAGAATGTGAAATTACATTGTTCAGAAACAAGGGGTTTTCAGAAGATCCTCAAAAATTGCCTAGTTCAGCCTCTTCATTTCTTCCCCTGCCCATGCTGTGCAGTCTTCTCTTGGCTGGTGTTTTTCTAACCTACTCTTTAAAATCTCCAGATGATCAAGATTCCAGCACTCTTCCAGCACTCCTCTGGTCACACCATTACAGTGTATTTCCTACTGCCTCATCTGTCTCCCCCTTGCCACAGTTTAAGATCATTCTGTCTTGCTTTATCAGCCATCAGCTTGGAAAATAAATAAGCATAACTGGTTTTTAGATATTTGAAAGCTATTAAAATATTTTTCTTCTCCATTTGCTCCTCTCTAGACTAAACAACAGTGTTACCTTCAATCTTTTCTCATGGGTTATATTTTCTAGACCTTTCCTCATTCCTGTTACTTTCCTCCAGATTCTTTCCAACTGGTTCACACCTTTCCAGAAAAGCAATGCCAAAAACGAACCTTCCAATATCTGATGTTTGGGTTTGGTTTGTATGAATAATCTAAGTTTGAATGATAAGCAGTGTCTGAACCTAATAAGTCAGTAAAATTTGCACCATAACACAAAGGTTGGTTCAAAGATGGAAATGGAAAATATGAGATTGATTTTGCTTTCAGCAGTACAGAAATTTCTGGCATGTGTCTGCATACTGTTTTTCCAGGTTTGTATGTTTATATACATGTACACTTTTCTACCAGTTAGTACAAATATTTTTAATTGAGTTCATAGACGCTGCTGTTGTTCCTGTAATGAATCTGAATCTATAAATAAATGTTTCAAAAGATGAAATATTAACTTCACAGAAATGAAAATTTTGGCAGATCTCGATATTCATTCTCATATGTAACTATATTCAAAAGGACAGTTTCCACTACTGCTGTCTGAAAGAAATCAACTGCAAGCTATCATACAGTTTTCCTCCCAATAAGCTTAGTTTGTCTTGCTGGAGAAAAAAGCTCCAATTAAATATCTGGTTCTGTTTTGGTTAAAATTTTCGTTTCTTCCAATTAGAAATGATATTAATTATAAAATCACAAATTTTCCCCTTCCTAACTTCAGGAAGCAATGACATCTCTGTGAATGGTCAAGGAATAATGGAAAGGACCCAAAGTCATCATTTCAGCAGCTAGCATGTTTGCCACTATCGAAGAAGCAAATACATAGTGGGTGTGCAGGACTAAGTGTACTTTTCCTTTCACGTGTAGTGGGTGGAAATTCTCAATTACAGAATTATTGAAATTACATCAGACTGTAACAGTTTGTTCCTTTCCCAATTTGTTTTCTCTAAAGTTCTCATTCCTACATTTGTGCTGCTTATAGAATGTCAATCTTGCTTGTCGAAGTGTGCCGTTTATGTAATGAATAGTTTCTCCTTGTACTGTTTTGTTTTTGTGGAATAAATTGCTATGCAATAATGTTTTATAGATCAGTAATAACCACTTATCCTTTAAAGGCTCTTAAGGAGAAGGCTGCACTCCACAATGCAGTGCCAACTTCAGATATATGATCTATCATTAGCTGATTCTCAAGAGCTAGTGTGCTAGCAAACTAGCAAGCTAGCAAATTAGAAAGCAAGTTTGCTTTCCGAATACCAGAGCACTGTGGAGTGTAGACATTCTCTTGCAAGTCTATCCTGAAAATCAGTGCAGGTGGTCTACAGCAATCCCTGAGACAGTATGTTTGAAATACTCTGAGGCACCAGATACCTACCTCTACATCCATAGTTGCATTAAAAAGTCAACACACACCCCAACCTGAAACTATACCATGGAAGTCACCACAAATATATTCAAGATGGAACCCAGATGAATGAGGTCTAGGGGAAGTGGTACAAAGGAAAGTGCCTTCAGTACCAGATCTCTTGCTACAGATGCTTTTTCTTCAAAGAAAGTCACCACCATTCATAAGATCATTGCTCTTGGAAGAAATGCAGATCTTGAATACTCATTTACCAGAATGTTTATAACCTGCTAGTGAGGAAAGAGGAGGGAAACAAACCTAAACTGGGCTGAAAACTTCAAGTCTTCAAGTAATAAAGGTTATCCAGTCAGATCTAGTGCTTGTGCTTATAGATAATTTAAAAAAATTGTGATGATTACAGAGATTATTCAACATAGCATGGCTATCAACAAGGTAAATTTAAGGAATAAGAGTGGAAATTGTACTTATGTTAAAATAATGTCTCTACACATGTATAACCCACTGATAACTGACCTTCACTAATGGAAGAAAAGATCAGTTGCTTTAGATCTTATTCAAAGGAAGCAATACAAGAAAAAATAGACAACATTCTGGTTTTTCATGCATTGCACTACTTTTATTTTTTGATGTTTTCACCCAAACCCATTATTAGAAATCTTCAGGGCAGAGGGAGTGAAACAGAAATAGTTCAAGACAGAGGTAGACAAAGACTACATGGAAAAAAGGAACCATCAACCTTTCAAAGTTTAATATGTATTTGGACTGTGTAAATAATCTCCATTGTCTGAGGAAAAGAATCAAAACCAGAAAACAAACTTGATAAAAATCATGCTTCCAGATGAAATAAGGAGGTGTCATTTATGGATTAAAATAAACTTCTGGCATAACACACCTTGCAGTTGTCAGATGTTGTAAGGGGATCTGGTTCCAGATGCCATTCACAGAGTAATGGTGCCCAAACTGGGGTAATCCAGCTCAGTGTTTTATTGATTTGGTAACATACATGACCACTGAGGTTTAACTGAGAATGGCTCATATTAATCATAGTTCCTATGGGACTTCAGCAGCAGGCCATATGAACATGGGTGGAGGTTCACATGCCACAGTTGACATGGCTGTTAACTATTCATTACTGTTAAATATTCATTGTGGTATTCATTGCAAAACCTCATATACAGCTCCATTGATGTATGTTTGTCCTGGCATACATGCACGCACACTATACTTTAGTAAGTGCAAAACTCTTAGGAACAACAAAAAAACTAGAACCATGAATAAAGTTATTTGCTCCAAGTGTCAGTTTGGACATGCCAGGATAAACTTTAAAATCCTGCTTCCAGCAGGCATTTTCTGAAGAGATACATCTACCATGGAAACTACTAGCCAGCTTCTTCTCCATCCCAAACAAAATGTCGAGTATAGCTGCTTATAAATTAATACTTTTCAAAAACATATGAAGGATAGTGAAATAGTAGTTTGACTTAGACTTGAAAGAGACATAGGCCTCAATCAAGTCACAAGTTCCTAAGGAAACCCCAAGAATTAAGGGGGCAAGTAATATCTATTCAGAGAATTCTAGGAGTCCAAAGTCAACCGAGGTCAATACAACTTCAAAAGCTTTTGATGAAGGACCAGACCACCAGAGGAGGTGCTGGTGTGGAGAGATGTGGATTATCATAGCTCTCGCTCGCCTTTGCCCCCTCTTAGACTGTGCTCATTGCTGGTGTATTCTCTATGTAAAAAGCACTAAAGCAATTATTCCAGAACAGCCTTATTAATCTTTTTATTGGGCTTCATTAAGAGTATAGTAATTATGCGGGATTGTAGCACATCATTAACCCTTCAGCAAAAAACAAAAATAAAGCAAAACCACAGACATTGCAGCTCTACAGCTGTTGCCTCCCAATCCACAAAGTTTTCATGCCATGAGATGTTTTCTGAAGATACTGGCAACTGAACTGATTTCTGACCAGAACAGCTCCACCTGAGAGTGGGAATTAGCAGTGTAGGTGCCAAGCCTGGTGCACAGGTAAGATACTAAGTTGCATGCAGCAGGGAAGGGCTGGGGGGTTGTGGATTTTGGCACCCTGACAAACATTACTGAGAGACAGCAGCTCCCAGCTCCTGGGAGAGAAAAAGAAGCATCCTGCTTTCTGTGAGAACCCCAGGGAAACCTCAAGAGGTTTACATGATATGCCCAAAACCTGGCATGTTCACAGACCTCTGTTGTGAAGCAAAAATGTCTGACTGTTGACTTGCCATCTCAGGGTTTCCAGCCAGGTGCTGGAGCATGGTGACATTATCAGCCACTTTACAAAGGCAGACAAACAGAATTTCTAAAGGCACCAGGACATTACTGTGATCAGAACTACTACAGATGTCCACCCATGCTGCACACAAGACAATTCCACATGTGCATTTTAACAATTTCATGTGGACATGAAAAGCCTAATGACCCCAAGTGTGTAGGTGCAAACATACGTATTGCCTGGACAGAAAGCTTCATGAAAGGAAATACACCTTAGAAAATATGGGCCCAAGATTATGCAGAGTACCTCTAAATGTGTTCTTGCAATATATGCTGGAATAATTTAAGAGGTTATTACTCTCAGCTGCCTGCCCACACAGCCAGGAGTCACTGCCCAAAAGCTAAGACTTATTGCACTTTCAGTGACTACACCAGGCTATGACCTCTGTAGCTGATAGAAGGGTATATCACACTTTCAGCTGCCTCTGCAGCTGGGGTAAAAATGCCTGGCAGAAAAATGGAGCAGGTATTTTAAATCACTCCTACACAAATAACCAAAGTTCATCTTAAAATACTCCCAGTATGGCCAAACTAAAAGACCAATGTCCTTACAGTTATTTGCTGCCTTATACCCTCGCCTGTGGAGTCTTTGCAAAGTTCAGAACCTATCAACCAACCCAATAAAGTCTTTAACACTGATAGATGTATTAAAATGGGGAATAAAATTCATACCTTCTATAATTAACCAGGAGAGGAAAATCAGGTAACAATAGATGAATCGTGTATCAAGCCTTAGAGGGAAGTCTCATTTTCTGGAGAGTCTTCCAGCTTTTACATTCCTCTGGAACATCCAACACATCTCTCCTCTGACAGTGGGGTGTTAAATAATGAAATTCTCTAAACTAGAGCCAGAACCTCAGGAGATCCAGCAGACATAACATAGGTTCCCATGTACATGCCCCTGATTGTACTCAGCTCTGTTGCTCAGACTTCTTATCTCTGTTAGTATAACTGCAAATTAGCACAATACGTTCTTTAACCAACCGTATCAGCAGACCCCACATTGCTTGCCAAATAATTATCTTCAAACTTCAAAGTCCTTCTTGGAGGCTTTTATGTATAGCACTGTATCATTTAAAAATAAAATTTTTATATATTCTGAATCTAAGCAATGATTAATAGCCAACTGATGGAGTTAAAGAATGTCCTCATGTGAATGTACGCACCAAAACAGCTTGCTTTGCAGAAGCAGGGTGGTGCCTGGATGAAACTGAGAGGTGAGAGCATTATTTTTCATTTTAGATACTGTCAGAGAAAAGACTTTTTCTGAGTGAGACAGTTGACAGACAGAAACCACCCCTCACAACACAGGCGACACATGAAACACAGGCAACACTGAAGCCTGGTCAGAACTGAGAGAGTGATAATGTCTGATGTGACAGTAATGGGGGTAAAATCAAAAGAACAATTCCATTTAGCACAAACTGAGAATTATTCCTGATATTTCTTGTTGAGGCAAAAGGAAGCCTTGAGAAAATTCTTCACATTGCATTTAACATTTCATTTGACTTAATTCTCTTTTAGATGTTGGTAATCAGTGCAAAGAAAATGATGAGTTGGAGCCACAACACTGGCAGGAGGCTAGAGAAAAAGAAAATCAACAGTGGTTAGGGCATGTACCATGCTGGTGGTCAGGTACCTAGACCCCAGCTATACTACTGCTCAAATGCATACCAATAGAAACAGGTTAGAGTCAAAGCCACGTGTTTTTTCCTGAGATTATATCAAGAGGTCATCTGCCTTGTCCCACTTGGCTGAGGCATTTCTGTCACACATAGGTGATGTAGCTCCAGATGACCTCAGTCAGAGAAGGGAAATTTATCTGACGCGGCAAGTCCCCTGCAGCCTGCACTTCCATGAGAGTTGCCTCAACCAAAATGAAACCATACAAATTAAACTGAGACTTTTTTGTCCCCTACTGATTTTTGATCTGACTTGAGCCCCATTCCCAAAAGAACTGCACCAATGAGTCAGATGCCTGTCAAGAAAATAAAACAATTCCTCACTTCTATCTGGAGCCTGGAGATAAGAACTGCCAGGATAGGGATGGAGAAGGAGCAGGGCAGGTACCATCTGATGGAGGAATGAGCGTGGGATTGATTGCATGAGCCATCGTGTGAGCAGGAGCACACAGAGATCTGATGGACAGCAGCCAACAAGCACAGAAGGTGACAGTTTATGCTAAGGATGTGGTCCTGGAACGAAGCCCAGCAGGGAAAGCTCTTTGCATGGCATGGGGCTGGAGGGTACACCCAAGAGCAAGTAAAAGAAATGACTCCCCATTCAATTCTTTTCAGACTCATGGCAATAAGGATCCATAGCCATTTGTCCTGTTACCAGAAACATCCTGCACTGCCCTGAATAACGACTAAGCCTTGGTGACAAGAAGGACAACAGAGCAAAGCCTGAAGCATGAGTAAGATCTGTGCTCCCCGGGACTGTTACACATAACCGGCTCACCAGTTGCCTTTGCTTAGGTAAATGTCACATGTGCTAAATAAAGGCTGTGACTAATTGATTTCTACTGGGAAGGAATGAGGAAAAACAATTGTTTTGTTGTTGTTGGTTTTTTTATTTATTTTTAATACATCCAATTACTGTAGACTAGCAACAGTTGCCAGGACAAGCTGTTCCAGTTTCATTCCCGGTGCCAGGGAAACAGGCCATTTTAAGGAGTGGTTCATATGGGCAAAGAAACAGAAATACCCAAGAAGCTGAAGAGTAAATATACAGTAAAGCATGTTTAAGAAAGCTGGAAAACTATTTGGGGTAAAAGCCGCTGAGAGAGGCTGCTGAAGTGAATTGTTACAGATTTATTGTAGTTCTGAAGTTGCAAACAGCTTTTGAAAGTCCAGCAGTGGGACTTATCTAAGGGGGTCTCCACAGAGATCTCATTTGCTCTGATCAGAGCTAAATTGTTGAAGAGTTTTCAGATCTAGCCTGAATTTTCTCTGGGCATGGCCTAATAATTACTTTCTAAACTACAAGCAATAGGAAATTATTTCATGTGTGGGATTCAGTTGGAAAGATACAGAGCCTTGCCAGACCAACTTCTTAAATCCATGAAGTAATGAGAAAATTCCTGCTAAAGAAGGAGTCATACTGCTGCATCCCACCTTCTCCACTGCCTTTAGGGCTTCATTTGGAATTATATTTCAACAAAACCTCTGTTCATGAAACAGGAATCGCTCAGTACTGCCCTTAAGGTTCTGGATGGAAAAAGGTGGTTTGATTCCCAGAGTATTTGCAGCAGAAGCATTTTAGCCATAGCTATACATAGTTTTAGTCATAATAATTATGAACATGTGTTAATTATGAATAATGATATATGATAGTACATCTAGACAGGACTTCATTGCTTCTTGAGTTCAGAATAGCTGTCTCAGGCCAAATTTCTCTTTCTCTAAGGTTTGAAAAATTATTTAGGCACACTTACACTGCTAAAGTAAGGAACCATATATTTATCTCAATTACCTTTTAGAGTCAGCAGAAGTTGAATGAGTCTGCCAGGTTATAATTCTTTAAAAAAACATCCACATTATTAGCAGAATTGTCAGCTCCAAGTATTTCAGAAACCACTCTCCTCTTTTCATCTTTTCAACTACAAATCCCCCACCCTTCGGGCTCCTTGATGTCTGTTTGGCACAGAGACAGTGCCCTTCCACAAGGGAAAGACAGACAAGACCAATGAAATGAAATTGCCTTGTGAAAATTTGTCGTGAATCTCTTTTTGGTGATGTATTTCTATTCCACCGGGAGTTACAGACTATTTGCTGTACATTCTTCTCCATAAATAAGGTTTATTGTTTAACCTATATCTTCCATGAGACACCACATGGCCTCCTATTAGCAAGAGATGAGACTGCATCTGTGGGACTGCAGTTCAGTTCATGAAGGGGAATTATACAAAAAGAAGAAAGAAACTCCCAAACAGCCTAAGTAACATTTTTGCAAGACTCTGCAGCGGAATATCTGAACTGAAACTTGTGGTCAATTACTACTTAAAACAGTCAGTTCAAAGCAAAAATTTCTTGCGAATTCTTGAGAACTCAGTTTTCCATCTGAAGCAATTTTGCAAATATGTGGTAGTCATCTACCTGCCCCTCTAAGCATTTTGTCTAAATTAGATAAATTTGTTACAGTCAAGATTATGTGTCTTATTTGTTCTGTGTACTACTCAGAACATTTTTGATTCTGCATAATAAACAATTCACCTTTTAGGTGAACAAGTGTAGCTATCTTGAATTCCGAACAAAAAACCCTCAACGAGACAGAACAATTCCTTCTTTCACATGATGGCATATGCCAGCTAATTAGCCGCATGGGACACTGAACAGTACAGGAGACACAGATGGCAGTTTGGGGCTGATAGTCCTACAGCAATGGAACAGCACATTGTTTGTTGGCAGAATATATTGCCATTTTTGTGCTGAAGTCTCTGGAGTAATCATAGTAGCTCTCAGTCTTGATAGTTACAGCTTCTGTCAGAATAGATTCTTATAAACTTATTTATTATTACTTTCTTGAAAAGTTCAGCTTCATGATAACAAAAAAAATACACTACAGCTGCATAGGATGTGATGGAAGATTTGAGTACTCATCAGTTTATGGATCTGCACAGGAACTTTGGCTACATCCCAGCTCTATTTTGCAAAGCAGTGCACAATTCACTTTCTTTGCCCATTTTATCCCAAGACCATAGAAAGGACAGGGCATGTGGGATAGATACATTCTCTAACTATGACACCAGATTAGAAACCATGCTGTAGGTTACACTATGACACACACCAATGCAGTTTACCTATTAATTTCTTGCTAGTATAGCAAAATAACCATGAATGCTTACTTTGGGATCAATCTCTCTAATCCCTCTCCATTATGAATTAACTTCTCTCTAAATATTCAGTGTCCCCATGGAGAAGGACTATCCCTATAGTGAGACTGTCATCCCCATATCAACCTTTTTGATGTATTTAAAACTTATTTTAGAATAAATTGTCACAGTGCTGGCACTATCCAAGGCTCTGTTGGTGACTTGACATCCCTGTCACTTGGTCATCATCATTCTGAATAGGGGAAACTGGGAGATGCCTGCTCTGTGCTCATCCTTGAGCAGATTTCAGATGCTGGTCTAATTCATGACAGGCATAGTGGAGAGTAGGAAAAACCTACACTGACTGGAAACATCCCTTGAAGACTTCATATTCGTTTTCAGAGTTAAAGAGGGAGAGAAGATTTTCTTTGCAGCAAAACATCTTTCTGCCATTTGTTTCTGAACCCCAGTGTACTTTCATGGCTTGTGACTCTGCTTGGAAACTAAACAGGGCCACAGAGCAGCTACATTGTTAGTAGGCTCCCTCACATAGCTTAGTTCCTCATGGCTAATATTCAAGTATGACTCAGGGGAGAACACAGACAAAGGTCTGCTTCCAGTAAAGACAAGGGATGAGAACTGCTTATTAGGTTGAGAGGAGAAAGATTTTAGCCCTTTCTTTTCACTGTCACTTGGTTGGTGGGCCATAAAATGCGCTCTGTTTTTTAGTGGGATAGATGGACCTGGCCATTCTAGATCTAATTGGACAAATCTGATGGGACGTAACATCCTCAACAGCTTAGTCTAAGTGTAGCAACAAAAAGTTGCATGATCCCTCTAGGAAGATGGGCTTACAGTTTGCTTGTTAGGCTGCTCCCAAACCTAAAAATCCTTTTGCCTTCTGGCTCAGAGCCCTAGAAGGAGAATGCTCACATTGCAGGCCTCATTCTGCTCCTGCCCCCAAGCCAGAGCATGCATCACTCCCTTTAATACCACTTCATACTTCTCTGCCAGGCTTCTCCTTTCTGGAAACGCTTCTCACAATCTCTTTCCATCACACCCCTGATATTCTTCCAGACCTTCTCTCATTTCCTGGCTATTTTCCCCAAGCCTCCATTCTTCCATACCTCCTCTCACATCCTTTCATCCTTTTATCCGGCTTCCCTTTTATTATTCTGGTAGACAGATTATTCCTGAGCCCCATGATGCCAACAATTTCCCTTTGAGATTGCGATACCCAAAATTTCCTGTTATTAAACCCTCAGTCAGAGGGCTCATAACATCACCTCTTAAGAGCTAGCACACTCAAGTATAATCACAATCTTAGATTGCATTGCCTCTGTAACACTGGAATATATGCCCTAGGAAAGAAGAAACTGCTCACTTTCTGCAGGAGATTGTATGCTTAACAGCATATGACAGAGGAAAACAAGCAGGCACCAAAGCCAGACCTAACATCTACTGCTGTGTTCATAAAAAGAAGAAACGTTGTTAAATCTGTTTCAGTGAGGTGGCATGTTTGTTCATGCGGCTCAGAAAGCAAACTAGTTTTCCTGGAACTCTAAACCATAAAAGGTTACCTGTCTCCTCCTACCAGAACCCAAAGAGTCACATAAATGGTTGATGAATGCATTCCAAATGCTGTGAAAGTAGTTTGATTAAATATATGGAATTTGATGAACAGAAACAATTTTAAATGTGAGATAAACAGATGCAAAGCCTTCAGCAGTTTCACCTGCTCACACAGGTTTTGGATTCCGTACTCTTTAAGGAATACTTCATAGGACAGCAGACAAGTCATTCAAGCAATACATTAGGGGGAAACACATATTTGAAGACAGGAACCCAAGTAAAAAGGCATTTGCAAATAATTTGCTACTGCTGGGAAATTCCAAAAGAGGACAATGCTGATATGTTATTACTAGAGCCTGAAACTTTATGGACATAAATTTTAGGCTTCCTAAGTGTATGGAGGGAAAAAAAACAGCTGCTGTGGATTTGAAAAATCCCATGTCTATAAGGGAAACTTAATTAAGAAAGAATACTGTATTTTTAGTGCTACAGGAAAGAGAGGTAGAAAGATGTACTCAAAACCTAACAGCTATTTAAAATGTCCAAGGGAAACATAGGCACTCTTGATAGTATATCTCACTCCCTTTAAACATGCAACTGCTTTTCACATTCCAGAGGCCAAATATATGAGTGAAATGTCATATGCTTATAGATCCTGTTACCTTTATTCAGCACCCTGCTCTTCCCACCCCCCTTTCCTCCGTCATTACTACTTAGTTTGTACAGTACATCCAGGACACAGACCTCATTTCCCACTGGTGCTGAAAACAACTTGGAACACAATTAGCCTTGTCAAGTCCTTCAGTGGTATGCCATATAGGGCTGCCAGCTTTCCAAGCAATTCAATAATCCCTAGAGCTCTGCTGCAGGGTCTGCGATTAACAGAGGTGTTTACATGTCTGAAAATGTACCAGGCTAAAAATAGAAGTCATTTTCTTAGCATCCTGTGATGTTGGATTTGTTCTTTTTCTTTCCATTTGCCAGATTGACAAATAAAGCATGTCTGCTTGATTCCTTCAACTTATATAGAAGATCAACAACAACAAAAGAACAACATCACAGTTCTGTGGTGGTGGAGGAAAACAAATCGCAAACAAAATACTTTCTGTTGAAGTCCAAAACCAGAAAAATACCCAAGAGTCCTAGCACATTGTTCTTCTCTGCAAAACAGAGCACAACTCCAAACTGAGGTGTCCAAAGTAAGGGGCCAAAGATGGTTCTCAGTATCCCCACACAGACATTTTTGGTTTGAATGTAAAGCTCTGCTGCTGCATAGGGAGAGGTGAGAGGCATATGCAAGTGCCAGGAGTGCTTCTGAGTTCCTGGTATGATAAAGCAAGTAGGTAGACTGATACTTATTTCACTTGGGGTGAATCATGTGGGATAAAGTCTTCCTTGGGAAAGCGCGGTGTGAAGAAACACTACCCCGGGAGTTCCTTGAAAGCTGCCATCTCTAAAAGCAACCCTTAACAATTTTTGTACTCTTTCCTGAAGGTTGGTTTGCAGAAGGCTAGGGATAAAGACATTCTTTCTTACACCCATTCTAAGGAAATATATCTCGCAGGAGCCACAAACACAGACTCTGCTGCTCAGCAAGAGGGGAAGTGAATGTGTTCATCTCCTGGGCATCTGATCATTCCCAGTGCATGGCTGATTATTCCCATTTGCCTTCACTAGGGCAAATAATATCTAGTAGTGCTAGCCCTGGATTGGGTGGACATAATCCAGTCTGTGGCACTTAGTCTTGGGCTGAGTATTGGTTTCTTTGGCAGCAGAGACTCAGCCAGGCTGAGGCTACCTGTTTAATGGTCACTGCTGGGCTGAAACCTGCTCCTCTAAACATTAGGTCAGTTTGTTCTTTGAAGACAAAGCTCTGAAATACTTAGAAAACTTGTGCCCACTTCATGCCATAGAATGAGTGGGGAAAAGTCCGTGCTCATCATGAGCTTCTCATGAGTGAAAAGAAAAAAATTCTTTGAATTAAAAGTGTATGCAGTGCACATGTCTAAACCAATGCATTTACAACATTACAGATTCCTAAAATGAGAAAAAAGTCATGGGTTATACAAGCATGAGGCAGTACGAGTCATATTAGGATAACAGCTGAATGAATTCTCAATTCAGCTCCATCCCAGCACGGGGTCTAGAGTGATGATGCAGTTTGGGTCAGTTCTGAGCTAAGACTTGTCCAGAGCCTGGTGCTGGATAACTTGAATTTATCTGTCCTGGGTTACTGTGGCCAGATCTAGTTTGATCACAGGAACTGCTTGCTCCAGGATATTCCCCCCTCTGAGCGTTTACAGACTCTTGTCAATTTAGCTTTGGGATTATTTATACCAGGTAATTTAAACTTCATAGATCTTAAATGAGTTGCTTCTTTTACTGCTGTGCTTGTGAAACCCACAAAAGACTGCTAAAAGACTATGGAGCCATATTCTTCCAGAAAGTGTTAGAGATTTACCTAATGTATTTATATGCTGCATTTAGCATTTGATGCGTAAAGTTGACTGAACAGTAAATACATTCATGTCTACTGGGTTACTCTAGGTCATTTCACAATTAGAGATATTGAAGATCACAGGCTGCCTCTGTCAGCATAAAAATAATATCTGTGTGTTTCAGGTGGTAGGTAACCCTTATACACATTCTGAGAGACATAATTATCTTGGGAAACTGAAACCTTGAAGAGGAACAGAGGTGGCAGGTACTCCTTTAATCACAGAAATAAAGCAAAATTCAGGAAAAGAAGGTGAAAAGCCTAATTTTTCCCTGTGAACTCATTGCTTCCAAATGTCCAGGGCGCAAGCCTCAGAGTGCTTTAAATGATGCTACATGGGGCAAATTCCTAGTGAAGTCAGTGTAATTTTTATCCCTGTAAATTATTAATGGAAAGAGGACTTATTTAACCTCCAAATCACAATCTACTATCTGTTAAAGTCATCACTTCATCCTTCTTGAATCTCAGCACAGTCGCTCACAGTATAATGTGATGCAAAGCAGAGGAGTCTTTCACTCTGGGATATCATTAATAAAATGCCTGTCTGACTTTTGGTTCCAGATTTCAGCATGGACAGTCATTCTTTTGGGGCGCAGGTGTTTATTAACCTTAACACAAACAGTCTTGTATCAGAGGGTTGCTCTGCTCTTCTACTCTGAGAAAAACAAGCATCTGTAGTTTGTCTATCAGTATTTGACAGAACAGTCAAGCTGTGAAGCAAAGGTACATTTTGATACTTTACAAGCCCGTGTTTTTTCTGCTGTTTTTAGTCTCACAAAGCCTGCCTCCTGCATGGTAGCAGTAAAGAAGCAAACCCCAACAGGTTTGTTCCAGACTTGAGCTCTCCATCAAAGCACTTACCTTTCTACCTAGTACCTGTGGATTGGAGATATGAACTTCACCAACAAGACTGGAACATGTAAAGACTAAGAAGATTTTTAAATATGCTCAAGGGAGATCTCACATTTTAACAGGCCATGTTTGTAAAATGACCCCTTCGTGCTGGCATCTTAACCCATGACTTCCGTCACTCAACAGCTACTCCTTAATCGGGAAAATGCTTTAGCTGCCGAATGAAGGAGTTGCCTCTAGATGAGCACACAAGTTTCCAGTTATTCACTAGGTTGTCTGATGTGACGTTTTCCATTTCCAACATGTATCAAAATCCTCTCTTCATATGAGAGTGGTATTTTTATTTTAGCCTTATTTCCTTTCTAAAGGACTACCTACAGAGTGTGCCTGTGGACAGTCACTTTGACATGTTTAAAACATGGTCTAAGAGTCAGATCCACACTGTGTGGCTGATCAACATCAGAGCTTCACACCGCTCATGAAAAGAGCTGGGGACATTGTAAATGGATTGAAGACAGTCTCATGAAGAATGTAATTTTCTGTTCATTTTCTTTCTTTTTTTTCTCATTTAGACAGCTTCATGGCTACAACATTTCTCTTTATTGAAACATATTATCTGCATTTTAGATAGATTGTTAACAAGTTCATAGAGTCTTTCAACTCTCTGTCTCCATAATCTGAAACGTCTTTCATTTGCTGAGTGCCAATCATAGGAATAATATCTTGCCACCAAAAAGATTTGGTCCCCAAAAATATTGCTCTATGAAAAATTCACTAAAGATGTCACCTTAATGTGTGACCTATAAATGGTAGACAGACAGCTCTGGAACAAAAATGTGGCTATTTAGCCATTATGGCAAAGATCAGTACTTTACAACTGTGGAAATTCTGAGGTAACTCAGCTTTCCTAGATGGAAGTGTAGCATAAATGAATGGGAACTTAATCCCATATTTATAACTCCTGGCTGAAGCTGTAGACATATGTCCTCTTCCAAATCCATATAGGTCATCTGAAGATAATATCGGCTTCCCTTCCCTCCCAGCTGTTTTGTTACCACAGCACAGTTAGTGTTCAGGGTGTCTTCTCATACCTCCCTATCCAGGGCTTCCTTAGGAACATGAAGGTTTGTGTACAGTACAGACTTCTCAATAACTTTGCCCTGACTTCTGCAGTTCTGCATATCTAAAATCACCCATGTGCCAGTTAACGAGACCTGCCAGATTCAGTGCCTATACAAAAGGTCTTACACTTCCCAGAGTTCAGCTGGAAAATTTTATATTAAAGAATCTTTACAAGTAAATATGAACAGTAAAAATCACAAATGTATTTATTTCAGTCTTGATAGAATTGAACTTAAACTGTAAAATCATTTAGATTGTCTGTCCCAGTGTTGCCACTTGGCAGGAGGGAGCTGGACTATACTGGACCCCAGAATTATGTCGCCCAGGCTAGTTTTGAGCTTACTTTGAAAACTATTTAAATGTGATGTCCCAACTTCTTTCTTAATTATTTGTTTGGGTTTTTTTCTAAAGCCACTCACACTTACGGAAGTTGTATATTTAAGGATATGATAAATGAAGCTGAACATTTTGACCTATGAACGATATTCACTGGAGGAGTTCCTAGGAGAATCTGGTTTAAATATGATATTGTGTGAGAAGTGGTATAACAACTGTGTGAGTTTCAATCCCCTTTAGATTTTATTTCTGCTAAGGTCAGATTCCAGTGTATGATGTGTACTTGTTCGAAGTTCAGTGATTTATAAATAGCAAATGCTTTCAAGGTTTACTGGTTTTGACCTTATTGAAATCCCTGTTGTATGTACTGAACATAAAGAGCAAGCCACTTGACTCATAGTCCCTCACAGTGTTCAAAAAGGGTGCCTTACAAACAAATTGACATGGACATAGCTCATTCTGGTCTAGTTTTCAGTCTTTATCATTGAACAATAACCAAAAACGGAGGGATGTATATTTTAAAAGCATTTTGTGTTATATAGAGATCCAACATTTTGCCCTCCACTTTGAAGCTGAGGTGTCCCATAATGGAATGTATTACCTCTTCCTATTACTGTGTGAATAGAAACTGCTGAATATTTACAATATCATGGCTCTTGGGAGATTCATAGAAAATTATTAATAGTAGACAGTATAATTCATTTGGTCTTCTTTTTAGGAATATAAGTAGAGCTAATTCTGTATGAGAGCAGGTGCTGGAATACTTTTCTGGAGTGTTAGCAGTATGGCACTCAAGATCATTCTGGTACAAAATTAGCTCTTCAAAACCCATAAAATGTGCTTGAGGGAAATAGATGAAGATCTCTTTTTTTTTTTTTTTTTGTTACACCATCACAGGCCATTACTACCTGACCTGAAAAGCCAGCTTCTAATATTATGTGCAAAGGTAATATGTGCTCTTCATTAAAAAAAAAAAAAAAAAAAGGAAAAAAAGAAGTTGCACCGTATTTTGTAACCATTATCACATGCTCCTATCATGTGAATAATGGACTGCCTAAGTAGCAGATTTCTGGGAGTCACTAAGCCTCAGATGGCAGAGCATCACATGTGTGCAATTTTTTTCTATAAATATCTTACTCACCAGGGCCTCAGAATATATGCCATATCAAAATGGTCCTTCTTCTATTTGTGGCCTAGTTTTCATAGAAAGTTCCTTGTCTCCTTGGAGGTTGCTTGTCCTGCTGTTTCTCCCCCCACCAACACTTTCTGCTGTACTGATCATTTTTCACATACACCTTGAATTCTTCCATCTCTTCTGAGTTTCATCACGTTTACCTGCTTAGCAGTAAATTTATCGAAAACTTAACTGGTAATGTACTGGTGAGATTTGAGCTTTCATTTCGCTCCTGTTGAAACACACCAAATAGTAACAGAAAAAATACTATATCTCTTCATCCCTAGAAATGTCTCTGATAAATTCTGGCTAATTACAAAGGGCCCAGCATTCCCATGAGGGAATTTGTAACTTTTCAATGCTTGGAGCATCATGTAAGCCTAAGGCTAAGACTTTCCATATGTTGCAGAGCCTGGTCCTTTCTCTCTACTGTCACCAGTTTAGCGTAATGTAAATTCCTTTCCTGACAGACACTCAGACTTAAAAGCATGCCACCTTCTCTCAGAGACAAAACTCTCTGGAAACAAACTCAGAAGAGATGCAGACAACAATATGAATTATCCCTTAGAGTGGTAAGAAATATTTAGGCTGGGCTCAGCCATAGTCAGATTCTCCACCATCAGCTGAGCAGCAGTAATCCTGTGTGTGTAATCTCATAGCAAATGTGAGGTAATTGGATTTAATTGAGCCTGCAGTAATAAAGAGTTGAGATAAGCTCAATTATCTTGCATTTGTTGCAGACTAAGAACTTACAAAGGCGGCTACCAGAGCAGCTGATGTGAGGTAGCTTGTTAAGCTCTAGGAACTGTATGGATGAGTCTGCTGTGGTAGTTCTCAAGAGCCACAGAAAGGATTACCTACTCTGGTACTATCTTTACCAATGGGGAAAAAGAAAATAAATTGAAAAAAAATCAACCCTGAAGCAGAGCTGAGACCAGCTACACACCCATGATGTCCTGCACAGGCAGGGGAGCAAAGAACTGAGGGCAGTGGCAGGACAGGCTGGGCCCACCCCCACCCAGCAGAGACCCTCAGTCCCCAGCAGCCCTGGGACAGCCACCAGAGTCAGGCAGGGCCATCATGGGGGTGGGAACAGGTTGAGGTCAGGGTGGAATGTCACATCAGCCAGGCGGGTCCAGACTACCAAGGCTGCGCACAGACATGCTGACAGGCACTGTGAGACAGGCTCTGAGCAGAAAAGTGGTCTCTGAGGCAGAGGAGCCCTCCCAAGAGGTGTCTCACAGCCACTATCAGGGCCTAAAATGCCTCACAAACATATGCTAAAATAACCGTGCTTGGAAAGGTAGAAAAACCTCAATGTACTTTTGAAGGCTGGGAGAATTGGGGCTGTTTAGTCTTAAGAAGGCTGAGAAGGCAAATTATTAATGTCTATAAATATCTGAGGGGTGAGTGTCAAGTGGAAAGGGCCAGTCTCTTTCCCGTGGTGCCCTGTGGTAAGACGAGAGGTAATGGTCACAAACTGGAACAGAGGAAGTTCCACTGCAACATGAGAAAAACTTCCTCACTATGAGATGACGGAGACCTGGAACAGGCTGCCCTGGGAGGTTGTGGAGTCTCCTTTTCTAGACACTTTCAAGACCCACCTGGATCTGTTCCTGTGTGGCCTTCCCTGGGTGTTCCTGCCCTGGCAGGGGGGTCAGACTTGATGATCTCCAGAGGTCTCTTCCAACCCCTACCATTCTATGATTCTATGATTCTACAATTCTACGTGGTCCATGTGGCTTGAAAAGTACACAGAAACTGTGAAACAAAACCTACATGTGGACAGCAGAGAAGCAGCATGGGACAGGAGAGGAAAGACACATCCCTGGCTAAATGCAGGCTCAGGTATTCAAGGAGAAAAGTTGTAAACAGGTATACAAGAAGTACAGGGACATCTAGAGCTCTGCAAACAATTCAGAATAAAATGGAAAAAAGGTCCAGGGACTATTGAACCTCATATTTACGAGATTCTGCTGAATGTGTCAGAGAGGCAAAGGAATAGACTGGGTGTCTTCAAAGATTACATTGATTCCATAACAATTTGTTTTTTCTCCCTCTTCACATCCTTTCTGGGAAATGCAAGCCTTCAAAAAATTCATTACACTTATTTTCTTAATATCTCCCACACTCATTATCTTAAATGATCTTTTGCCCAGTGGTAAACAACATTTTAATCAGGAACATGTAAATAAACACTTAGGTCTGTATTCCTATCTGCGTACAAAATAAGAAAAAGAGAATGCAGTACCAGTGAGACATAGAATCATAGAATGGTCTGGGTCGAAAGGGACTTTAGATGTCATCTAGTCCAACCCATGGTTCTTGCATTTGTACTGTAACCCTGCTGTGAGATTGACCCCACCTCTAGTACAAACTGGGACAGCTTGAAGCTCACAGTAATCTGAATCTGGCTTTCCAGGGCTGAGATGTATCCTAAAACCAGGATGATTTCTGTTAAAGCATACTGAACTAGGTTTCTGCTTGTATGAGGAAGATCCTTACAGGTGTTATTTTGAAGACAATGCTGGTTGACTTTGCCTCTCTTTTCCCTTGGACCAGCACATGTATGCAAAGCAACTAGAATGAGACCAGGTTCCTCCTTCACTCCTTTTCTTGTAAAGACCTGCAACACCCAGAGATGCTGGAAAGTTATTCTTCTGCCAGCTAACCTTGTATTAGGCTTAACAGATAATGCCTTCACAGCTGCAAGCGGATGAGGAAGAAGGGGCACCTCAGACAGAGTGACATGAAAAGAAAGTCTGTCCGTGGTACTTTGAGATTTCATCCCGTACCAGCAGGTCAGAGCTCACACCGAGGCTCTTGGTAGCTCTTCGCTTCTCCAGTCAGTTGTCACCATCTTCCCTGGGATGGTTAAAATGGCTCCTCGTTTCCACTTGCAAAACAGCCCCACCTCTCCCGGCCGCCAAGCTGAGTTTGGGACTTTTTCTGGCACCTGGCACAGCTGGCGGCTGAGCACACACACCCTGATGTGCTGGCTGCCAAACGGCACTCAGCCCAGCTGCAGCAGCCAGGCAGGCCCCATAGTCTGTCTAGACCTCTGCACAGTAAAGGTCTCTTTGAGCAACCCAGTTTAACTATGCAGACTCCAGGAAAACAACTTGGACAGTGCCATGCAGCTCTTTACAACTCACTGGGATGCAAGAAGATATCTGAAATCCCAAAGGGCATTTGCCTTTAGTGCTCCATATTCTATTAGCAAATGGTATATTAATTATACCCCAGTGACTAGTCGTAGCAGCAGTATCCAGTCTCTAGCTAAAGTATTAAAAATAACCTAATCACTTCTCTGGTTTTCCCACTCAGAAAGCTGCTGTGCATTAACTCAATCCATCATGTTTCTGCATTTCAGCCCTAAAAGGAGGCTGTCAAGCTTTTACGATAAAAAATAATTACCTCTTTTGACAGTGGTCCCATTTAAATGGATCTTTTAAAGAAACTTCTTGGGTATATTTTTCCTTTCTTTCACCCTGAAAACACGAAATGAAATATTTCTAAACCCATTATTCCCTCCCTTTTCCAAATTCACACGATGAGAAAAAAAATAAAGACAAACTGGTCATGTTTATTATCTTTCTTATCTTTTATGAGTGGTTGTTTGTTCAGTCAGAATTTTATATAAAGCTAACTGAAGTCAGTGTGCTTTTTGGGCTGTCTTAATTAAGTCTTAGGTCAGGTGACACCAAAACACAGTGACAGTGTAACATTTTACTAGAATGTTCCATAGTTGGTGGTTTAAATCAATATTTATTATTATTATTTTCCTATACTTGGTGGGATTGGTAGCAACTCTTTCTAGGAAGCTAGCCTGGCACTTACTGTGATAATATTCTTAACAAGACTTCCCCTTGGGGAATTTGTCAACCTGCAACTACCTGTATGAAACACCAGACTGAGGCAAACACCAGCTGCAGAAATTTTGTGGAAGGTTTGACACAAAGAGGTCCAGCCACCCACAAGAGTGAGTGTGGGGAAAGGATATTCTACTGTACATTTTTAAAACTTTAAAAATCTGTTCCTAAATCTAGAGGCTCACAGAAGGCACTTGAGATCTAATGGGGGGATGAGTGGTTTACATCTAAAGTTCAATGTAAAATTCCATCCAATATGGTCCATTATAATACTTTTTAAAAACAGTGGTATCACCTGTTGTTTAGAAACCTACAGCTAATTGCCTAGAATTTTCACCCTTCCTGCACATGTTCCAGGTGGAAGCTGAAGAGGGCAGGGCAAGACTTCTGTTTTACCTGGGCAAAGCAGACAAGGAAACTGGAACTGAAACAGCCAGGTCAGGGAAAGGCCTCCAGGGTGAGGGTGGGAAGGGGGCTGCAGGCAGGGAGAAGAGGCGGCAGAAGGAAGGGACCTTGGGAGGCAGCACAGGAAGAACAAGTCTGAAGTCTCTGATATACTAAAATGTTTTTTGCTGTTGAAGACTATTTTTCTTATCTTAGTAAAATATATTTGCACTGTTAAACAGCATATAGCATATATATAGTATTAAGTAAATGTCATTCCAGTACTTCAGTTATTGTGCTTGTTTTGACTGAGACAGAGTTAATTTTCTTCATGGTAGCTGGTATGAGCTATGCTTTGGATTTGGGGTGGAAAGAGTGTTGATAACACAGGGATGTTTGAGCTGTTGCTGAGCAGAGCTGACACAGAGTCAAGGCCTTTTCTGCCTCTCACCCCACCCCACCAGAGAGTAGTCTGGGGGTGCACAAGAAGCTGGGAGGGGACACAGCTGGGACAGCTGACCCCAGCTGACCAAAGGGATATTCCAGACCATACGGCTCATCATATAAAGCTGGGGGAAGAAGAAGGGTGGGGGACATCCAGAGTTATGACATTTTGTCTTCCCAGGTTACCATTACACATGATGGAACCTTGCTCTCCTGGAGATGGCTGAACACGTGCCTGCCAACGGGCAGTAGTGAGTGAACTCTTTGCTTTGCTTTGCTTTTATGTGCACCTTTTGATTTACTTATTAAATTATCTTTATTTCAACCCACAAGTGTTCTCACTTTTACTCTTCCTATTCTCTCCCCCCTCCCAACAGAGGGGAATGAATGAGCAGCTGTGTGATGCTCAGTTGCTGGCTGGGGTTAAACCACAACAGCAGCATAGAAATAGTATTATGAAAGCCTCATGCCAGCACTTCAATTATTTATCTGGCATGTGAAACACTATTTCTACTCCAAATAACTTCATTTTTAAACCCCTGGTTTAAAGGAAGTGGTACTTAGTATAATATTAATTACAGTGCCTAGCCAAGCAGTCAGGGCAGTGTATAAGCAGCTAGATAAGCAACAAAGCACAACCATAAAAGGAAAATACTCTATAGAATTCACATAACATGTCACCCCTATGACAGAATTCCCAGCATAGCTACATGCTAGGAAGAAAAGCAGAAATCCTATCTGATAGCTGTGTTCCTCTCTGTTTTCAGTCTAGTCTTAGCCCTGTTTTTATAACCTGCCTCCAGAGATACTACTTGAGATCAGTTGAAGTAGCTAATCAAATAGCTACAGCTTAATTTTATTGGCAAGGTCCATTTGCATTGTACCAGAGATCTGCAAAACTAGAACAGGAGGAATCTGGGGAATAGTCACTGCGAGGGAATCAGTTCACCCTTTGTGACCTAGGAAGTTCCTGTAGGTCTTGAGGTACTTAATAGTAAAAGAGCTTTAGCGTTGAATGGTGATTCTTATGTGCAGCTACTCTGATACGGGGCAATGCCTCAGAGATATTTTTATATCTGACCAGCAAATGCAATTAAACATGGCAGTAACTCTACTGTGGAATATCACAGAACGGTTGAGGTTGGAGGGGGTCTCTTGAGATCATCTAGTATAGTCCCACTTCTCAGGCTGGCTCAGATAGAGCTTGTTGCCCAGGACACTGTGCAGCAAGATTTTACGTATTTCCAACAATGGAGGCTCCTCAGCCTCTCTGAACAACTCACTCCTGTGTTTGTCTTTCATGTTGCAGACTTTCTCACTGGTCTCAGGGGACTGAGGTATTGTAATAGTGTTCATTATTTTATATATAAACAAATACACACATTTATTTATAATAAATATTGTATAGATTCTCAAAGCTACCTAGATGATTATTTTT
>JANHFX010017077.1:0-11203 GCA_027560015.1 Chloroceryle amazona
CACCAATAAACGCCATTTTGCCACCCACCACGCTGGTGTCAGGTGCAGATGGACTGCACGGTTATTGGGCGGTAGCCATGTGCTTTCGGAACCAGGTTCCTACGCCTTTAAAAACGGCAACACCTAAGGGTCAAATAAGAATTGATAAAACCAGTAGACACCTCTGAGCAAGTATTCATTGCCTGTCAAAAACAGGCCTTTCAGTTTGGGGAAATACAGAGACATCTGCCCTCATACATCAACTCTCTGCTTTGAGAACATTGATCTGTGTTTATTCCTATATGACTCCTTCTAGATAAATGTGGGAAAAGAATATGCAGCTGGGCAGAGTGGAACACTGTTAATCATAGGTGGATCTGATAGCAACACATATATAATTAAAATTGACTGACACCTTTCATTACAAAATCCGGTATTGTCTTGATTATGTCTTTGTCAAATTTTTATCATATCTGTTGAAATTTGTTGTGGCAGGTGTTTCTCTCAAGCATTTTTTTTTCTTTTTTCTTTTTTTTTAAAGTTCTATGATGGGTCAGTGGTTTCCAAATACAGCACTAGTGAGGTTATATCAGAATAAATCTCACAAATCTATAGTTAGGAAACTCTACCACCTTTTTTTTTTGTGGTAATTACTTGATAGAACTGTAAAGGATGAACCATGTGGTTGTCTTAAAGATATGTCTAAATTTGGTTAACTCCTAGGTCCCTAAAAATTTCTGTCTGCATATTCATATGGATGACTGCCATACTTCGGCAGCTAAAGTCTTAAGAGAGTTTTTCCTGTGCTGAATCTGCAACATCTTTTATAAATTCCCATGAGCCGCTACCCCAAGCACTCTGCATTTTACATGTTCTTATCTGTGACAGGCTGATGTAATATTCAGATGTATTCAACTGGTATTAGACAATTTATAGTTTTATATTAAAATCAGACTGAAAGTTTCAGCTCTTGTAATAGTAAGATCAAAATATATGAAGTTCTACACACTTAATTAACTACTCCAGAAAGATGTTTTGGTTTTGGCCTCTGGTTTACCCACCTCTGTTTAATTTCTATTAATTGTGTTTTGAAATAAAACATTTCTGGAGACTGGAAATACAGAGAGGCACCTATAATTTCAGTGCAAACATGTCATAGTCCTTAAAGATCTAAACACACCTGGCATTTTTTGGCATTTTAACAGCTCTGAGTTTCTTAAAGTAAATATGGCACAAGGTACCAAACTTGAAAAATGATGTGATTTCCAGGGAATGTTTCTACAGCTAGATCCATTGTAAGGTCTAGGAACTCTGGTAGATTTTGTTTCATATACTGAGTTACAAAGTCACCTCTCTTTTCATCTGGAGCTTTTCCAGAGTTAAAGTATCTCAAAGTGCCCTCTAAGTCTATTTGTATGGTGTTTTGCTGCATTCTCATGGCTTGTATCTTCTCATTGCTGTTTCAAATGGCATCTCAAGTTTTACCATTTGAGTGGGGGGAGGGAAAAACTTGAACTTTGGCTCTAACGCATAGAGTACAGCTGGTACAGTATTTGAAAGAACCTCTTCTACCCTTTGGGGTCTATGTGTTTCCTCTGATTTATTGAACTGTTATGACAACGTAATGAATTTCAGTCCAAGAAATGCCACAGACATCATCACAGTCATCTCAGGTTTCTACAATGGATGAGCAGAGTTGTTGGGTTTCCCATTATTGTTTGAGCTTCTCAGGCAGAAACTGATGAAAGTTATAAGACTTTTGCTTCCAGAGACATAGAAAGTTATGGTGAAAGATGGAATTATTTGTTTTAATAAAAAATAAATTGAAACAAAAACCCAAGTACTTTTGCTGGGAATAGTCTTTTGTAGTAACTCAAATAATACAATTTGATGCCACCTAGATAATCATTATGGGCACCCTGGCTTCTTTAAGATTTTCTTTCAACTCTTCATGTAGTCCTTTTAGCCTTTGTAATTGACTTGTACCTATGGAATATTGGTAATTCTAAGTATTTTTTAAAATACTGAATAATTGTTTTTTCTCACACCCCAATCTCCAGTTTTCTAAAAGGCAAACTCCATTTTTTTCCAGAAGTGCAGCCTGAAGGATTCTGCAGGTGCAATAGCAAATAGATACAAAGAAATCTCGTAACATGCTATTGGAAAATATTTTACTTATGAATAATCATCATTTTCTGACTGTAGAGGCTCTCATCACCAATACTTCAATGCATTCCTGATTTGGGTTGGTTAGTACTGAGATATTAGCACTTTTCACTGAAGGAAGATCTAACTGGGATCATGTAAAGATGATGTAGTGACAGAGATGAAGGGTTTTATGGATTATTTTCTAGCTTTTTCATTGTGTCTTGCTATGCAAGCTCATATCAGAATTAATGTGTTGTTTTTTGGTTTTGCTTTTCTTTTTCCTGTGGAGGAAATTTTTTACTTTGTCTTTATTTAGTAGGAGTTCAGTCTCTTCTGTCTTTTCATAAGTGCACCTATCACAATTGCTTGTTACTTTGCTTATTCAGGGAATTCATTATCACAGACTGACAGATCTGAATGGTTGGGCCAAATGGTTTGTTAGAGTTTCATTTCAAAGCAGGGTTCCTGCTTTTTAATCCTGACAGCAGTGCTGAGGGAAGAAATGGTGTTCTTCATCTCCATCTCTATTAGCCAGTCTGAACTAACCCTGCTATAGAGCTCCTTAAGTGATAATCTTGGTGGATTCCCATTTTTAAACTCTGACCTTTGAGAGTCATGCCACAAATCTTTACTTATATTTAATCTTTGTTAAAACCATGCCTCACAGATGACTTGATAATTCTTCATATCTTGTAATCAAAAGGAATCAGCTGCTCCCTTTCTTGCACATATCACTTTTGGTAAAGACAGGGTACCCCATTCTGTTGTTTATGTCCAAAGACTCTTCCTTTTGTTATATCTAGCATTGCATCTCAAGGAATTAACAATTTATTTTGTCTCCTTAGCCTGCTTGTCCTTTCTTATTTGCATTTTGAGTAAAATCTCTACAAGGCTTCACTTGGATATTTCCCTATAGATTACATTTAATGTAGATATCCTTAATTCTAAATTCATTATCTATTCATTCACTAACAATAATGAATTCATTTGGTAAAAATCTGCCTACCATTTAGACTTACATAAGACAGTCATTATTACTTATCTCGGTTAACCATTCATTAATTTGCAGACACAGTGTATTTTGCTAGATTTTACACAAAGTAAATCCATAATGCTTTTCTGATCTTCAGTTCATTGCACAGGTGTATTATATTTCTGACTAAATTTGAAAACACTAGTTATTAATCTTTAATCTGGTACTTTTAGAATGCAATTGGCTATCAATATATTTGTATTCTTTCTCATCAGAAGCATAAAGGGTTAGCATTGTCCCATCAGAAGCTGACACAGTCTGAATTCCTACCTCTGAGATTTACTTTTACTTTAGTAATTCTGTTAAACCTCTGGAAGAGTAGTGAATAAGTTTCTGTGGAGTGTTTAATAGCTTAGCATTATGAACAAAAGAATTACTATAAAAGGGAAAAAAAATCTCACCATCAAAATAAATGAAACAAACAAAAAAAAAGTTAAAATCCAGGAGTATGACAGAATATTTCTTTCTGGAATGGATGAACTACTCTAGGTTCCAGGGTTAGACAGGATAATAGTTCTGAATTACACACAATCAGTGTACAATGCTATTAAATGTGTTATACTTTTCATATAAATTCTCCTGTGAGTCCAGCATTTGTGCTGCAAGCATCATACTTCTTAGTGCTCTTTAATACCTTATAGGAATTACAAGCTGCCTCCGTAATCAAGTTTCTTCTTGCCAGTCACAATCCATTCTGGCAGAAGAAATCCTACAAGCTGACTAAATGCATATTTGCCTGTATCTGAAGGTGCTTTCTAGGTCAGTTCAGATAAGGAAGGAGGTTTTCCAACTTGGATACATTCTTGAAAAGTGATATCTGAACACTACCAAGGATAATGGGATAAAAGGACTTGTATAGTAGCTGTTTATAACTCCATAGAGTGAACCTCTCATAGTAGTATATAAAAAAGTCTTTGTTTTCTAAACAGACCTTCAGTTGCCACAGACACCTGGAAGCACTTCTGTAATTAATAGCAACTAAGCCTTCATGAGAAATACTGTTTGTGAGAGGAAACAATGGAAGCCATTCAATGGGGCAACAATTACTTAACCAGAAGATCAAGTTAATAACTTTTCACTAGCAGAGATATTAATTTATCAGGAGATTTACATAATAAGATGGGAATGGGAAAAGTGTGCCATAATATGGGACTGTAAAATGAAAACTCACTCTTTGGTGTTAATGAGGCTTTTGTGTAATGTTACTAAAAAGCAATCTATGCTTGAATGAAAGAAGTGTATCAGAGAGAAAGAAACAGCATTCAGTGAGGTATGAGAGGGAATGAATTTTCAGAAACTAAGTCAGATAACGTGTGACAGTAACCTTTCTGTTAGAGACACAGAATTCCACTGCTGAGTGAAGTTTAGTTCAAGTAAAGAGTATAAAGATGGGTTTTCAAATTCAGCTATGATTACATATCCCAAGACATGCACATGTAGCTCCAAACCATGTACATACAAATTAGACCTTCCTCTTCAAAAAACCCAAAGCGGTAATTACGGAGATAATAGTGATGATATCTTTCTGTCCTCTCTGTCTCTCATATTAGGAAAACTATTATGACATCTACTGTCAAAAAAGATACAAAAAATATTTCCCAAGATGGCAAGTCCTTAGAGCAGCTAGGAATAGAGACCGTGTCTCTCTCTTGGCCACAGAATCATTCTTATTTATTAAGACTGTGGAATTTATATGGTTGAACTACCAAAGGAGACCAGAGAGAATAATTTCCTTCTGCAAAGAACCTCCACGCTCTCTACCATAGTGATTACATTTTAAAGTAGAATGGGGCATTAGAGTCTAATCTTTTTCAAGAAAGGTGTTCAGCAGAATATTACTGATACATTGAGTCATATCTAGACAATTGAGATGATTATACACTGGGTGGGGTAGCAGAGTCCCTTGGAACTACATGTGGTAAAAAAGGGGACAGCTGGTCAGTGCAGATGTGGAAGTATTTCCCAGCTTTCACAAAACTCAACCTACAAATCTCTTCTGTCATAATTATCTCTTCAGTGATGGTTGTCATGGTATTTGGTTAAAACTCAGATTCACAAACCTGTTCCATTATTTTTGTCCTTTGAGGTATAGGCCTTTGCCTATCCAATAATTTTTTTCTATGCAGCCACCCACAGTATCTGTTATACCAGGAAATTAGTTTGTTCAGTTATTTATTATTACAAATATTTATTCTTTCATTAACATCAAGGGTATTCATAGGACTTTACAGACAAATTAGATAGATCTCTGCTAGAAAAGTTACTCGAGACTAGAACTTACATTTTGTCATAATATAATAAAAGTCATACTGAGGTCATGGAAAAAAAAGCAGAAGCCAAGTAATAATGTCAGAAAATGTGTCAAAGTGACAAGGTACATTAAAACATTCTGATTTTTAAAGAAGAATCTTTTCAAAATAATGTATTAATACTTACTAGCAATTACTAAAGAATTCTGAAGGATTTCCTACTTGCATTATAGTTCATGTTTGTAATCTCAATAATCCTCACTCTTAACTCACAATCATTTCTACAATACATAACTAGACCTAATTTATGAAAACTCACTGTTTTTGTCAACACCCCTGAAGGCTGCTTTCTCTCTAATCTGAGTGTTTTCTATAACATTCAGTAAAGCTGTTTATTATCTTCATTATTTAATCTGTCTATCTAATACCTGGAAAAGGTCAGAAGGAAATATGATGTTTTACAATGTGATTTTAAGAGGTTTTTTAATATATTGTTTCATGTAATGAACATTTTCACCTTTTCCTTCCTAAAAATTCTTACGTCCATCACAAATACATGATTCAAGCAGAGAGGTAAACTAATGTTCATTAAAAGTGTATGTAGTAAAATTATATCTTATTTTTATTCCCCCATATTCTATTTTTTGAAGTTTTGCTGGGTATTAATGGAAGATTTTTACCTTCTTTCATTTAAAAAGAAAAAAAACCTGAAAAATTGAAACACTAGAAAATGTTCAAATGGGACATTTTTGCTTCCCCGCATTGTTTCCCTCTCATGAGGTAGATTCTATCAGAATTCTTCTTAAGTTCCTGTAAAATTGCAAAGCATCTTTTAAAAAGAAGATTCATATAATTTCTCCCTCAGGTCTTAATCTCTGGATGTGAACTTCTGAGACAAAGAATCATTAACCTGTGCAAAACATAAAAACCCACTACAAAATGCTTAAATTGTGAAGTCTTGATACTGCTAAAATTTTTAAATCAAAAAAATCTAAAAGTATAGACAAAAAACCCTTCTATTCAAATATATGTTATCAAAGCCATAAGTGCACAGAAAATACTTTTCAAAGACTAATCTCTAGAGAAGAGTATCTTAAAACAAAGGGAGTAAGCAGTTAATATTATAAACATAGTTTTGATGAATATTACTTTGTATTTCATCTTACAAGACATATATTTTTATTATTGTATAGAATATCTTGTCTTCTATGTAAATACAGTTTGAATGAATAAAAAATTTTGGATGAATATGCTTATAAAGGTTTCATTTTTAAAAAGGAGAGAGGGAGGACTGTCAGTAACTAGAAAAGTAAGGATGGTAATTCCCGTGATCCTCTTTCCTAACATGAAGCATATATGAATTACTTCTGTTGACAAAAATAATATTTTTTTTAAAGGTTACTCTTAAGAGTAGGTTTGTATTTCTTTAACATTTCTCCAACCTCATGCATTAGCAATGCAAGATATGACGTCTGGTTTCATCAGCACATTAGAAAATGTCTTCTAAACTCAGGAAATTATGAAGAATATAATTCAGTAAAGCTCTTGTCTGAGGCTCTAGGTAGTATTGGTCTTTTGAAAGGTGCAGAAAGATAATATACTGCATGGTAACAGCTAACAGAGAACAACAGCAAATCAGTGCTGTAGCTGTGTGCTCTTCTCTGCACATTTTTATATATTTCATTTGTGAACAAGAAGAAAAACACCTGCATATTGCAAATGTCCCTTTCCTTACATTTTACAGACTATAGGAAGTAATAATATTGATTTCATTTTTAACCTGTGGTGAAACGAAGCTAGAGGTTTGTAGAGATAGCCTGTGGAAGTACTTTGTCTTTTCCTGCTCTAGAGGCTGTGTTATTCTTTAACCTTTTTTTTTTTTTGCCTTACTTTATACATTTTTACCAATGTATTTAAATATTATGCTAAGCCTTGCAGTGAAAAAAGTGTGGTGGTGCAATCTCCCTGGCCCACTTTGTGATATCAGGACCAGCCAAGATCGTCTTCTTGTTTTGCATGTGAATAAGTGAGTTTGGACATCTTTTATGTTCTTATCCTGGGTACAGTACAGTGAGTTGGGATGATTAGGCACTCCCTAATCATACCTGAAATTCCTGCTGCCTGGGAATCATGGATCATAGCCTGCTCTGTAAGGAACCAGAAATAACTGAAAAAATCTTTGTCAAATATAGAAAAGAACAGTGACCAAAGAAAATTATCTTGTAATCCTATAAATAGTGATCCTAAGAGAGATCCTAACAGAGTGTGATGTGTGTGCTCGACCCTTTGACCAGATTGATTGTGGTTTGTTGCAGGCTTTGGAGGAGGTAAAGGCTTGAGCCATAGCTAGGCCAAAAGCTCCTCTAGTTTCAGTCTGTTCTGAAGTCACAATGGACAAGAGCGATAGAGTGAACTTCAATACAATTGAGTTTGGAACACCTGTCATGCAACTAATGCATATATAACAGGCAGCTTTTCCAAAACTCATTTATCAAGGAACAAGGAAAGTTGTGGATATAAGGAGTCTCATACCTACCTTTCTATCACATGTGATTTGACTATGAACCAACCACTTTATCCCATACAAATTACAGTCTAAGCAAACCCCATCTGAGTTCTCCAGGATTTCAGCAGGCTGTGGCCTGGTATGTCCCCCATAGCTGGGGTGACACTCTGGATAGATATTCTGAAATATCAGCTATCTTACACTGGAAAGTGACAGAGAAAAGTGAGTAATTCACTGTGATTTACTGAAGGTGTGGTAGAAGAATATTGAAGAATATCTAATAAAAGCTTGGTAATAATTTACTGCAAGAGTAGTAGGAGAAAGGTCTTGCCCATAGGTTTACCTGTATCTCTGAGCATGTATGAGATTTTACCTTTATATTTGTGTGTATATGTGCATTTCTGTATATGATATAATATCTGTATCTATCTGGGTGTATTTGTGTCCATGATTTGATTTAGGGAACAATATTGTATACCTTGTTTGAATCTCGCATTGTTCAAATCTTTAACAAAGTTTCTACCTTGATTATGGTAAATTTTGTTAAATCATCCTGATAATTGAGTAATAGTTAAGTATTGTTAAAACATATATATAATATATATAAAAATATATATAACCTAGTCTTGTCATTTGCCATAACAGCACTAATAAAATCTTAAATTGCTGGTATTTCAAAGTTGCATAGGATTCATAGTCATTCATTCTCCCACAAACTGGTATAGTTCTTTGTGTTTCTTCTAGTAACACAGTGAACCTTACCATTGAGCTCTGTCAAGTTCTGCTTTTACGAATATTAAAAATCACTTTTGCTAATACCTTTGATGGTGGCTCTTTAAGCAACTTAAATCACTCCTCTGCCACCAATTGGTGTAGTCAGCAGAATCATAAAATAGGATTCCATGACAAGTGATTTAAGTGATTTTAAACACTTGTCCATGACAAAAGGGATAAATAAGGTTGGGAGCAGGATGGAAATCAGGAATGATGATGTGGCAGATATAAAATGTGCAATGTACATATTGTGGGGTGTAGAGAGAAGCACAGCCTCATAGTGAAGATGGGTCCTGGAGAGAACATTTCATCTCTTAACTTGCCAGAGGGTAGGATCAACTATATTTAAATTATTCACGATAATTATTTGGGTAATGATAGAGATTCTAAACTCTCCCTAGGCAACCTATTTTACTGCTTATCTGTCCTTCCAATTAGGATTTTTTTTTATGTATAACTTAAATCTCCCTTGATAACATTTAAGCCAAATAAATCTTGTTCTATGTGTAGTAGACTTGTTTTCAAAAATCTTTTGCTTATTTGAAGATTGCTGTCTCCCATCAGTATTGTCCTCTCTAGACTAAACTCTAAGAATTTAACAGTTTCCTTTTACAAAATGCATTCTGAGACTCTGAGTATTGCTGTTCCTCCACTAATTCTTTTGTTTCTCTTCTATTGATTATGAGATTTACTGCCAAAATTTGAATGTAAGTACTCCAGCTGAGCCATTACAATTGAGGCATTACTTCCTATGTCTTACAGAATAGGTTGTCGTTAGAATTCAGAAGACCATGGATACAGCTTGTATACAGCTACTGAGATGCACATTACTTAGTGCATTGTTTATCTACAGATCAGCAGTATGTTATTTTTGCAGTAAGTGTGATACGCTTGTCATAAAATATACTGTATGCTGGTAAATATCCATTAGCTCTTATTTGCAGTCTTATGTGCTGAGGAACCTGAATATTTATATTAAAACTAGAAAACTCTGCTTTTAAAGAGTTACAAATACTCACAGTGTAAAGTCTGCCCTTTCACAGCACTGTCAGGTAGTTTGATTCATGCTCAGCCTGTGGTTTTTTATAATCCCTGGATCCTGTAGTACAGATATTTAAACGGGTTATATTTTGCTGTTGGTTATTCTTACCTAACAGAATTTCTTACTTGTTTTGCTCAGATCCATCTTATTTTTCTAACATTCTAAATCCAGTGCAGTCATCAAACATGATATTTGTTCCTCCCAGCTTAATGCTACCTTCTACTAATGATAATAATAAGGTAATGTGCACATATTATACATGTAATTATTGAATAACTTAAAACCTGGGACACATCCTTGCAGAAACATTGCAGTGACTCCCAGATATATCTTCCAATACATCTCAGTGAACCACTGAGACCACTTCCCAATATGTTTCTTCCCCATCTAAGTGAACTTTTGTCTAGGCTGTTTTGTCAATTGACCTACTAGAATGTCAGAAAATAATGTCTTCCAAGTAAAACACAAGTCTTACTAAATTCAAGAAATATAACTACTGCTTTATGATTCATTACTTACTAGAAATTAAAATTATTCAACATGACTTCTTCCTGATAATTCTACGCCAGATGTTACTCATGTCTCTGTTTCTTTTACATTCACAATAGTTTGTGTCATAAGTTAGTCAACCATTTATTTTGAAGGAGTTACTCGTAGGCTGTTTGGTCTAAAATTCTCTGGTAACATCAGAACCGATATTTGACTGTTTCTTTTATAATGCCAATTGTATGCCACTAGCATTCAGAAATTTAACAAGAGCAAGTGTCAAATTTACAACTGAGGTAATCCTGGTTATTCATAGAAATTGGGGTATGATAGGCTGGAGAGCAGCCCCACAGAAAATGATCTGGTGATCTGGGTTGATGGCAGGTTGAATATGAGTCAACAGTGTATCCAGGCAGCCAAAAGGGCCAACTGTGTCCTGGGGTACACCAAGCACAGTATAGCTAGCTGATCAAGGGAGATGATTGTCCCACTCTACACTGCACTAGTGCAGCGCCACGTCTAGTACTGTGTGCAGTTTTGGTCACCTCTATATAAGGACATCAGACTATTACAAGTGTATCAAGAGGAAGGCAATCAACATGGCAAAAGGTTTTGAGGGCAAGACTTGCAAGAAGCACCTGAAGTCACTTGGTTTATTCATCTTGGAGAAGAGAAGGCGCTGGAGAGTGACCCTCAGGTGGATGTGCTGATCTTTAGCTAGTGACCAATGATAGAACACAAGGAAATTGAATGAACCTGCATTGGGCAAGTTCAGATTGCACACTGGGAAAGTGTTTTACAACTGACAGGGTAGTTGGTCACTGCAACAGTCTCCCCAGGGAAGTGGGCAGGGCACCAAGCCTCTCAGAGTTCAAGGAGTATCTGATGATGTGTGTAGTCATATGGTTTAGTTTTAGGTAGTCCTGTGAAGAGCAGGAAGTTGGACCCAATGATCCTTATGGGTCCCTTCCAACTCAAGGTATTCT
>JANHFX010017077.1:11303-26379 GCA_027560015.1 Chloroceryle amazona
AGTTTTAGGTAGTCCTGTGAAGAGCAGGAAGTTGGACCCAATGATCCTTATGGGTCCCTTCCAACTCAAGGTATTCTATGGTTCTATGACTCTATAAAATAATTTTTAAAGGTCCCAAGATAGCTTCAGATAGCTTTCTAAACAACTCAGCACCAATTTCTTAGAATCTGAGAAATCTCAAGCCATCAAACTTATTGTGATTAATTCTAGGCTAAGTTTCCAGATCTTTGCTGTTGCTACTATACCAATAATCTCTTTACATTTCAGGTAACTGTGAAGCACTAAAACATTAAACATTTCAGTTCCTCTGGTTCAGTAAAGGATAAGCCCTTCCTATAGTTTTCCTCCAAACATTAAACAACTTATAAAGTGATTCTTTCATGTAGTTTGTGTTGCTTGTAAAACACAACTCCTTTCTTCCTTGTACTTTATGATTTTAATTGTGAACTTTTCTTTCATATTCATTCCAACTACTTTTTTTTTTTTCTGATTTCCACTTTCTACATGCTTGCCTCTTAAGCTTCAGTAATGAGGGTATACCAGTATAGCATATTGTTGCTATAATAATTTAAACTAAAGAAAACAATTAAAAAATATACTGGTATTTTCAAAATCCCCTTTAAAAGTTTATGTAAGCAACATGAAGTCATCTTCATCTGCAGATGACAAAAAAACTCTGAAGATAGAAACTCTCCCCCTCCACTCTTGTGAGACTCCACCTGGGGTATTGCATTCAGCTCTGGGACCAGCAACATAAGAAAGACATGGACCTGCTGGAGTGAGTCCAGAGGGTTTTCAAAGATATATGAACAAGATACATGTTGAGATTACAGTTCTAAATTACCTTCTTTTGGTTTAAAGGCTAACTTATATTTAAACACACGTATTTACACCCAGATTGTTCAAAGAGCCTTAGTATTTAAAAGGGACAAGTTTTGTAGCTCAGAATGTGAGTATCTCCAGAAAAAAAAAAACAAACCACAATTATTTCATATTATAGGCCTGGGACCAATATCATTTAAGGCATTGTTAGTTATACAGTGACACACCATCAATGTAATGGTGCTGAAAGGTGTTGCTATTGCAAAGCAAATAAAGCCATTAGATTTTCAAAAAGCAGGTGATTCCTGCTGTGCTGTGAATAGAAGAATAAAATTATTTTTACCCAATAAATTCAAATAAAATAGGAAAATTATGGATTTATATTAGGTTAGATCTTTAAACCATTTTTCTTTCTAAACCAAAATAGGAATCTTAATAGAGGTTTTCATGTTCACAAGGTAAAATAGATACTTACTCTTCAGTTATTTCTTATAAGAATTCTCTGTTTTCATATATCACATATGTAATGAATACAAGGCTCAACAGAAAACTACACACTTTTCTTAAAATAATTAGCTCTAATAATTAAATTTGGGCCACATATTCATACAATAACATTTTAAATCAATACATTAGTCATACTAATGCATACTTAAAAAGCTTTGGAAATTATCTCACAAAATTATTAATGGAATTTTGAACTAACTGGGAGTTTTGTGGGGAGAAAAGAAATATTACAAGACGAAGCTAGAGTGGTTTCAGAAAACAGATCGCATAAGGTTTTTCTTCCTAAAAGAAACCTTGAATGTCAACAATTGCTAAATATATGTCTTGAAGCAATCAGATGTCTGGCGCAGTTAAGCTCTGAATAAGAAATTTCTATTACCTTGGAAGATGCCTGCATTCTCTATTTACTCAGGTGGTACATAATGTACTTGAAACCCCTATTATCCAGCTATTTTTCTAGTCTTTTCTCCTTACAGTCTGAGAATTCACCTTCAAAACCTTGTATTCAACCATGGCTTTCACCTACCAAATGCATTTGGTGAGACTTCTGTATTCCTTCATGCTTACTATGCTGTGCATACTCAAAGATTCTGGTGTATTGCTGATCTATTTAGGCCTCTTTTACATAGAATGCACATACTTGGACAAGCAAATTTATTGAAACAGAAATATGCAATGTTATTAATTAATGCATTCAAAAAGTTGACATCAGAGAGAGGAAAAGAATGAAACTGAACAGATCCCATTGAGGATCAGTTTGCTGTACTTTTTAATGCTCACAAATATGTCTTTACTGGAAAAACATTTTCGAGCATGGGCTATGCAAATGTTGCCCGCTGCTGTCTGGACACCTGCCTCAATAGCTATTTTCAAAGGTTTATTTTTAAAACTCTGTGCCCAGGTATGCCATGTTGCACTCAAAAATCTACTTATGGGCAGAAAGGAGAGTCTGTACCTTATATATGCAGTTCCAAGAAGTTACTCTAAGTTCAATTGTTCAATTAATATCTTAACAGTCTAATAAAAATACAGAAAAGCTCTTGTTAGTCCATTTACAATGATGCTAAATTTTATACTCTGTATTATCTAATTATTACAGAAAAAAATCCTGTTAATAATGCAGTTAAGATTATTCTACAAAAATTTCCCAGAACTTAATCTTTTTTCTCATTTCTTATGCTCCACCTCCTCAAATATTCTCTGGATCTAAAGGTCAGCATCTGGAGTCTTCCTCAAGAAGAATAAGGAAGGAGGCTTTAGAGGCTTTTTGTTTTAGGAGGCTTTTTTTTTTTATCAGAGAGATAAAAGATCATTGCAGAAAACCCAACTGTTTTACAAATATTAGCAAAACTAGAAAGGCAGCTGCTCTTCCCAGAACCTTGACATCTAAGAAAAAAAGCTATTAGTTTTCTTTTGGTGTATTTGTGTGATTCAAATATGGAGACCTGCAGCTGGATATTTCAAGAAAAGTTGGTTTTGTGATGATCTTTTGATGAACTAGAAATTTCCTTCCCATAAACTTGGACCTTACCCTATGGGTGATTTTTGACATTGCAAACATTTGAACTTTATCCTATTTGCTTTTTTTAATTATTATCTCTGCTGCAGAAATATTGCAGAAAGCTTCATCATGAAGTTTAAGATATATGTGCATGGAGAGTTTGCTTGCTACTACCTACTATCTTTATGTAAAGCAGGCCCATTGTTAAAGCTGTAACAACCTACTTGAAAGCAAACTTGAATGCTACTAGGTGATCCAAAATAAAAGTTATAGGATTAAGAAAGAAATAGGTCTGCTCACATCAGAAATATATAACTCCGCATAATATAGTTAGATAATGTATTTTCTTTAGAAAAGTTATGAAACACCTAATAAGGCATTGCCGTGTCTACAGACACAGCTACCTTCAAGTGTAACTAAAATGTCAGTGTTAGTGATAGCAAGCTTCCTCATTTTTCTTTCCTTGACAGCATTTTCTGTAAGAGAAATAGATCTGTATTGTCTGCCTGTTGCAGGGTAGGAAGTCATTTACAATAGTGAGAAATAAAAGACTATAAAACGAATTATTACAGTTTCTTCTAGTTTTCCTGTCTACTCAAGTTCTTATGGCCAATTTTTTTTAACACAAACTCTTACATTGTTCTACGTACTGAAAGGCTATTCCAGTAACCACACGCAGGGATGAAAAAATTATTAATGTGCTGAAAGCTTAAAATAATAACCCAGAACTATGTTCTAAATCAACAGAAACCAGCTCATTATTACTCTTCTCACACACTCTTACCCACCCACACCTGTACATAGACACAGACACATTCCCTCTTTCCTCTGCTGCAGGTAGGTATTTAAGATCTTAAGTTCACATCTCTCTACACAAATTTTAGAAAGGGTAAGGATCCCACTGGCCATTATTCAATTTGGGAGTCTTCTCATGTGTCTTATTAGAAGTATTACTTGTACAGATCCTCTCTACCCAGTGGTGTTCAGATTGTGTCATGAGAGAAGAGAAGCAGTAGTCTACATCATTGCTAGAGTTCATTTGGAATTAACATTCTTTTTCAAGCTTAGGACAGCTGCCTTCTGCATGGTATGAATTTGTGCTTTATGCTTTTTTCTGTTACTCTGTTGACTATGTTTTTAAAACCTTCTTACACATATGGCACTATCTTTGAATAATACATCATCAGTGTGTCTCACTCTAATGATTTACTAGGCTTATAAATCATTTGAAACACTGTTCGGGCCACTGATGTATTTGAGGAATACATCATCACAAGATGCTGCTGAGATGATGTATTACTCTAAAGATGGCGCTGTATAGAAAGGAAACTTGGAGTATATTCAGTTACATACTATATTAATTTTTAAAAAGAGTGGTCACTGATGAAGCTACTCTTACTCTTGATTGCATATCAGAGCCTTTTTCAGAGAAGTTTAATAAAACATCCATTATATTCTGGCTGATTTTTGTTTGTTAGTTTGTTGGGGTTTTGTTGTGGTTTGTTTGGGTTTGGGGGTTTTTTGTTCGTTTTTGGTTTTTTGTGTGTGTGGTTTTTTTGTTGGTTTGTTTGTTTGTTTGTTTCCAAAATCTGGTTTGGATTTATTTTTTTTTTCAAATTTATAATATAATTCTAATTTGTATTAGAGAAAAACAATACAAAGTATATATCAAAATCAAAAGATCAAGGATAGATATAGAAAATTGGAGAATCTTTAGTCCCTATTCTGATGTAGAATTTTATCAAAACCAACAAAGTGGAATATGATGAACTCTTGCATGAATACCCAGCAAGTGAAGGATCACCATCTGAGCCACAAAATAGTATAAGCTTTCTGTGTCAAAATCTGAAGTTTCATTCCAGATAGTAACCATATAAATTTAGGTAAATAAGATAAAGAAACTGATAGTAGAGCTGTTTTAATAATTGGGGTTTTAGTTCTATAACAATTGAAAAATTAACCCCAAACTAAGCAATAGTATTTTATCCAATTCAGAAAAATAAACCAAGGTATTTTAAGTACAAAAAGTCCTCTACGGTTTGAATGAAATTTGATATTCTGGTTTAATCCAAACTAACATAGTTGATTCAGTTTTTCTAGAGGTTTTTCATCGTGTTTGAACTTTGATCTAGATAAATATTGAATTCAAATTAATATTAGCAACAAAATATTTCAACTTAAAAAGCAAAAAATACACAAAACTGTTTTGGAAATCATTCCATGAGTTCAAGATCTGCTTTCTGAAATTAAGGTAGACTCTTCTTTTGAGTAATACAAGGAATATTTTGTTCAGAAATGCAGATAGATTTGTACATCTCATTCTCCAGTAAAACTGGATGGTTCATTGCTAGCTTGGTGAAATAACACTGTTAAGAAAGTTCCTCTTGTATTTCCATAGACAGGCTACTCTGTCACAGAGTAACAAAAAGAAAACTTGCAAGAAAAATCACAAATGCCTACACTTACAATACATTGGACTAGATACTTGACTTTGATGAAGCCCTTCTCAAAAGTTATGTCTTTGAATGATGAGCCCTGCAGTTTGGGTGAATACTACCATTTATCAAATGTGAAATGAACAAAAGTAAAGACAACTATATTGAATTAATACAAATGAAATTATGGAAAGGGATGCAGGGGTAATAGTATCCCTGCCACTCTAAAATAGACAAATATGAAATTATATAAATGTTGTAGTGAGAGAAACTGAGTAATTATGGGGAAGAAAGTCAGAAGACACAGAAATGTAAAGACACCTGCAATTTACCATAGAATAACAAAGTGCTACATTACTGTTTATTGTGACAAAAATCAAGTCTTTACTAGACTACAGGACTTGGTTGAATAGGTTTTTACCAGTTCTGAATGTCTTACCATTGAGAAAGGCCTCCAAGTAACCTTTTTCTTTAGAAGAGAGATGTGAAAACTAACCATTTTTAATTCAATTTGTTTTCTATGTATGTTGCTAAATTATTTTGCTCTTCCCTCCCCCAAGAAGAGTAATAAAGAAGAATATCAAAGAGGGGAATACTATGACCATTTTTTCCATTATGAGCCAAATGGGTTGATAAATTCTTTGTGACAGAATTAAAAAAATTAAAGTGCATTTTCAGTATAGACTGATCTCAAAGGTCAAAAATTTGATATATGTATGTTGTAACAGAGCAAAAAAGTGTTTACTGAAACTGATAAACCCCATCAAAACAGGCTATTACCAAGGAAATTTGTAAAACAAACAAAAAAATAAGTCCTTTTCTAATATAAAAATTTTTATATGGGCATGAAAAATACAGCAGCAGTATAGAAGGAAATAACTGAGCTTACAGGTGTTCTCCAAAATTCTGAGTAGCTGGTAGTAATAAGCCAAAGAAGAATGAGTTGAAGGAATTAATTACTATTAATCACTCTAATTAAAAAAAAAACAAAAGCATAGTTGACTGATTACAAAGTATGAGTTAGTCCTGTTGCTAGAGTAGATGATGATTAAACACCTGTTAGATGAATGGGTGGTAATCATAATTCTACATGTAGCAGATCACTGTGATGTACTTTTGTCATTCTGCTCAGGACAGTGATATGGTTGGGGCTTCTCAAATAAAGCTATAATATAAACAAATAATAGTAAATGATTGATTCTTCCACTTCTTTTATACATAGCTTCCCCCACAATTACTATGTTTTGTCTCTTGAGAAGAAATAAATACATACAGGTGAAAAAACATAGAACATTTCATTTCTGACTTAATGAGAAACAAAACAAGCCCTCTGGAAGGGTGAGGAAGTATTAAGACATTATTAGAAAGCAAATAAATTGCTGAAATCCTGTTGGATCTTGATTGATCTCTGTTCAAAAGCTAGTATTAATGATATTGGATCCATCTTCAACAGCTGTCAACTTACTGTATTTCAGTCGGAAATAACAGAGCTGAACCAACATTGAACATTAGATCAGTGGAGTGAGGTTCTGTGGGAGAGCTGCAAATGCAAACAAGCAAGAGAATTTATGAACTGAATGAAGCAATTATCTCTACTGAGAACAGTGGCATTAGGGAACCAATGATTTCATATACTTGCTTTTATGTACCTTCTACTGCATTGCTTAGGGAAAAGTAATCTTGTTTCACACTGAAGACAATGAGGCAATTTTTTTATAACATCCTACATAAAACTGTAAAATTTGTGATTATGGTATTTGTGGTTCCTTAAGCAATCAGTTTAGCTTATTCAATCTGAGCATCAAGATGACTAATAAGAAGTAGAACCTCTGCTTTAAACACTAATTACTCAATAACATGTTGTACAGAACTGATTTTATTGGATGCATTAGATGTACTTTGCAGGACTTTACAAGTACTGGTATTTAACCAGTTCCCTTAAAGAGGCAATGTATTGGTCTTTAAATTCACCCACTTCCTTTACTCATTGGCAAAATTTCTAGCACAATAGTTTTATATAACAGAGAGTATATGAAAGGTAAAAACTGGTTTAGGAGATTGAAAACATATTTATTAACAGAGCAAAATAATTATATTAGTTTATTAACTATACAGATATGATGAAGAGAAAATATACATGCATCTCACTCTACTGATGAGTGAAGCTTGCATTTTAAGGATTACCCACTTATACTGAATAATACCGCCATCACAAAAAGTATCTGTTACAGCTATGATGGACTCATGAAATAAGAGAGAAAATTGTTTGCAAGGGGAGGGATTTTGTTCATTAGATCATCAGATTTTTCTAAGAAAACCAAGTAATTTCTCATGTAAAGAATTAGATGTGAAGGAAGACCTATGTAGCTGATAGCTGTCTAAGCCACACACATCAGTGGCAGGTCTAGTCATGTTTACAGGAATCCAAAACCTGTTGGTACATAGCCTGGCTTTCACAGCCCCTGAAAACATTGATGTTTGCTGTCCACAGATGGCCAAGAACTCTACAAAGTCCTTTATAGGAATATTTGCCTATCTATACTGAGTTATTTCTATTAAACAGAAACCACCCATTGTTTAGTGCTCTTCAAGAAAAATAATGAACATTGAGAAGATTTTATTTGCTCTGAGATTTTATCGAGAAACTATGGGCTAATCATCATGTCATATAAATTACCAAAGCGCCTTTGACTGAGTGTGGGATCTACAAAGGTTGTCAGAGGCAGGATTTTTTTTCCTAACATTTGACCTTGGGCTTAGAAAACATAAATCAGAATTATATATTGGTAATGTGATTGCTTTGTTAAAGGTTTGACATTTATATTTTGTAAAATGAGAAAATATCAATAACCAAAAAGTTTAAAGGAGCTATTTGTCTGAATTTGGACAAAATAAAAAAGAAGAGGCTCGTATGATTTTTGGAAGTGTGCTTTTTTGTAGTAGTAGTTAAGTAATTTCAGTGTTTAATGCTTGGTTATGTGCACACATGCATGTGTACATGTTGTGAAAATACATATTTTCCAAGAAATTTAATTGTTCTTAGTTTGCTTCATCATTTAACTTCCTTCCTGACTACACTAACTTTATCATTTCCCAGAGGGGCATTTCACTTAATTTCCTTTTGGATTAGCTAGTGCTCTGAGTTTGAATTTAAAGGAACCATTTGATTTTAATAACTTTTGTATGTAGTGCTCCATTGAGTTTGGATTTTAGCACATAGAACTACTTTTCTGTAAGGTGATTTTTAGTAAATCCCTGTGTGTCAAAGAAAGATAAACACACATCAGTGAGTTTGTTATTGCAATTAAATTATTGGATTTTTACATTTGAATATGTTTTGAACATTGAAAAGCATGAAGAGGATGTTTTCTCATGTTGGTCACAGAAAATTTTCTATCACTCCAAAACTTGAAATAATCCTGTCTTTTTTCTTCTGTCTTGGAGAATATTAAAATACCACAGTTTTCTAAATATATACAGTCATTTTAGGAAAACAATTCTTCTTCAAAGACACACTTAAACAGTAACCATATACTTAGATTCTGCAGTCTTAGATAAATATTTGCTTCCTTAAAAAACCCATCTAGAGCCTCCTCAACCTTCTTTACCTCTTTCAATTCCACTCAATGTCAAGTAAGTATAAGGCCCAGTGTTGCTTTAAAGCAGAGTCTAGTCAATGGTAAGCACTGATCCACAGCACAGCTGGATGGATTGCTGAGCCATCTTGTTGTGCTTTTGCCAAGAATGGTTGGACCGGATGATCCTTGAGGTCCCTTCCAATCCAGTATTCTATGATCCCATGTCTATTTCAGGATTTGCAAATTCTCTTTTTTACTTATACTTCTCTTTCTTTTTTTTAAATCCTTCCTCTTCCAAGTTTGAATTAAATACCTCCATAAAATCATAGAACCATAGAATGATTTGGGTTAGAAGGGACCTTAAAGATCATCTAGTCCAACCCCCTTGCCATGGGTAGGAGCACTTTCCACTAGACAAGGTCGCTCAAATCCCCGTCCAACCTTGCCTTGGGATCTATAAATCTCTAAATCAGGAGATGGCTGCACACTCTTTGGAGTACCATTCTAGCAGAAAGGCCTTAGTGTCCATCAAACCCGAGGAAGAGTTCCCTTCATCTTCACAAGATAAAACCAAGAAACCACAAGAAATCTAGACTTAGTGCAGTTTTTGCAGCTAGGATGAAGACCATATCCTCCTTTGGTGCCTATGATTATATTTGGTGATAGTGTATTAAAAAGAAGGGCAGTATAGTATACATCATATTTGGGAAGATTATGCTCAAATTACCTCAGTTTCTTGGAGTTTGGAATGGTTGTGCAGGCAACATTTTTATTCTTACAGTTTTCTAAATGTTTGGCAATAAAATTTACAGTATGTGTATATCCAAATCCATCATTTGGCCAAGAGTGTTTTCCACATCTTGCCTGTTTATTCCCTAAGCTAGCTTTTAAAGTCATGGAACTCCTGAGAGGGAAAAAAAAAAAGGAAGAAAAACTAAGATTTCACCTGAAATTCCAAAGTGTGGTCAATCTGTTTGCCACAGCTATCATGTGAGGGTTTCCTCCCTTACAGTGCAAAATGTCTGAACCTGAAGACACAAGAAATACATTGTTACTTTCTCCTTTCCTACTGTCATATTTTATAGGAATTGTTTGCCACTCTGCCATGATGTGAGTAATCATAAAGTCTCTTATAACATCAGATACTGAACAGAAAATTCTTTAGTGTTCATCCTTTCTTCCAAAGAAAATATAATTCTGTATATTTAGGATACTTTTTTTTCTTTTTTTTTTTCTTTGGTCAGTGGATCATTGTGAGGAAAAGAGATGCCACCCTTCTTTTCTTGACCCTTTCCCTTTCCTATTCAGATAAACTGCAACTTGCAAGATGGGTGAACAGTATCACTGTGGCTCTTAATAGGTCGTGACTTCTGTGTGGATGTTTAGGGAGACTGTTGACTGAATTGTTTGATATACAAATTTTTGAAAGAAACATGAAGTGTGTCACTTTACTGGAAGACAATATCTGAGAGTAAATCATATTTTCAGGTGCATAAAATGGCATAAATAACATATTCCAGAGTTGTAAAATCTGAAAATTCAACTAATGTACCATACTCTGTTCTCTCAATTCTCTCTAGGTGAAATTGGAATAAAAATGAGTTCTGTTGCTCACAAATGTACCGCATTTTGAGACACCATGGGACATCATCAGGCACATCACTGATTTACTGGCTTCCTTACACACAGGATGTAGTATGGGTTTACAGTCACACTCTGCATTTTTCATTGATCTAAAGGAGAAGTTTTAGTAGTGCCAGAACTGGTTTAATGGTATTGGTTAAGTTAAACTAAAATGTATGCTTGGAGATTGGTTTTGCATTATTGCAAAACTGTGCACTTTGGGAAAATAGCATCGAACCATACAATTTCTTTTAAGGTAAAGAGAATGGAATGAGGAAGAGAAAGTTGCCAGTATCATGAAGAGAATTAAATTGTAACAGGTTGATGTTCAGCTGTAACTGAATATATTTTGTGCAAGTCATTACTCACAGTGGGATGTGCTACAGTTTTCTGTAGCTGTTTTTCCTGCTACCTATAAACTCAGTTTCTGGATTCATACCTCTCTACTGAAAATGATCTCAACAGTATTTGACTTCAGTCATTTTACATGACAGAAACAGAAAAACTGGAGAATTACCATGAAACATAAGGATTCTTTCCTTATGAAGGATGAGGTTTTGCCTCCTTCCCCAGATATTCTTGTCTCTGAAGTGAACACTTTAGAATCATAGAGATGCAGAAATGTCCCATTGATGCTGATGAAAATGTAATGACTTGTTTTAGTAACTGAGATGGCACCTTTGAGAAAAATGAGTGAATTGAGAATAAATAAACATTCCAGAATCTTTTCCATCTATCAGAAAATATACATAATTTTAAAATGCAGCATTATTAGGATGTGATTTTATTGTAATAAACCCAGGTAGGCATGTCTGTGGGTGGGGAAAATTTGAGGGAAATCTCTATTGAAAAACAGGGATTCTTTCCTTCAAGATATCCCTGATTCTTTCAGTCTTACATGCTGGTAGCTGGAAAACTGATCTGCATTGTAACCTTGATGTTTAGAGGGATCTGGTAGTTATCTAGGAAAAACAGTTTGCTAAAAGAGAATATTTGGCTTTGGATACATGTTTTTGTGCCACCTAACAAGGAAGTGCAATATTTGGCCTCTCATTCCCTAGTTCTAGGTCTAGTGAATTCACTTCATCATCTGTCTAGAAATTAAAGAATTTACCTCTGTTTAAAGAATGAATATTACACATAAATTATTAGAAACTTGTTAACACTATCTTTGCATTTCTCAAATAATGTACCCAAGTGAAAAAGAGCTATCATAATAGTTTTCATAGAAAAACAATGGAAAAGTTCTATTAGCCCCAAGAGAAAAGATGACACTAGGAGGCATAGTATTGTAAGATATTTAAAGAAAAAAAAAAAAAAAAAAGGAATTGTGAGTCTTGCAGACTCAGAAACTCACATGTTTTTCACTGGATCATACCTCCCAAGTGTTCTTTCAATATGTTGTCAATAATCTTAGATATTTATACTAGTTCCTATATGTCATATTCTCCTATTCAACTCTCTGCCCATGCAAGTGGAATAAATTAAAAGAGCTTTTAAAAACACTTCTGTGGTAATTTTTGCTAATAATTCTGAACGAAATTAACTTCTGAAATACAATACAATATAGCATTTTAGAGTGTAATGATATTTATTTTAAGAAAGTAAGTGTCTAGAGAAAAAAGCACTGCAGTTATTATTGCAACTGAATATTAAGGAGGACACATGCATTATTCCAATCAGTCCTTAAAATAAAGGGAGAAGAAAAATTGAAGAAGCAGATAACACAAATCAAGATCAATCTTATGAATCTTTAATTTTAAAATATCTATTCTTGATTTTATCTCTCAGTCCTAAATAAAAGGTAAATAAAATCAATTAGATTTGTTTTTCTTTGCAGGAACATTTTCTAAGTAATTCTCTGCCTTTTAAATTCATCTGATTCACAAAGCAACGAACTGATTCAAAAATTAACATTGGAGGCCAGATATAATGAAATTCTTATTTTAGCTTAGCTCATTCCCCATCTCAGGATCCTGAGCTACACCTGAATTTCTCCGATTCCCAAATCTAATATAAGAACAAAGATGAACTGGAAACTGGCTTTTATTTTTCACATTCTTTTCAGATACTACCAGATATGATTATTTTGGGTTTTTTGGAACCATCACTCTTCAGCAGGAAATTGTCCTCAACAACAGTAAAGGTGTTTGAGGCCAAGCATATTGTTCTATAATGTACACTGGATCTTTTTGTCTTTCAGTGGCACCCATGAGACACCAAAATGCCAAAAAACAGAGGAATTTTTTTGGTAGCATCTGGCTTCTCGGCTGACTCCCCAGATAATACTGGCAGCTTTGCATTTGTTTGCAGAGCTGTCATGTAGTTAAGTTCCTGATAGGCTGTTAGCATTACTATGTCCTTTTAGATGTGATCCTTTCACTCACCCTTGTTTCAAACACATTTTATTAGTAGCTTAAAACCAGTTCAACACAAAAGCATTCAAGAGCACAAAGTACCAGTCCAACTGTCTATTTATACAAATAAAACATTTTAATTCCTTAAAATAAAAATGTGAATATGAAATGAACTCATCTTTTCATTCTATGTGGCTTCCTTTTGACATTAGAAATCAAGTTTCAAAATTTATCTTCAAAATCACAGATTGGAGATGGCGCTATGTTATTCACATCAAAGATTTAGTAAATGACATGATGAGAATCCCATGGTGGATCACATGAAACCCACTAAGTCAATCATATGTCCAATTTCTTCCAAGTTCATGCAGAAATTGGACCGAAATCACACTACTCTATCCTTTGGGCAAAGGCTTGGCACTGAGATGCAGCCCTGCTCAGGGCCCCTGTAGGGTCATCTTCTCTGCTGAAACCACTGAATCTGGAATGAATCCAGGCAGTGCCACTTTGAAGGAAGCATATTCTCTGAGAGTCTGTGATCACATCATAAACAAAACAGTGTGTGAATGCCAGCATACCAGAATGTTGTTGGAAAGAAACATATGGGTAGAAATATTAATTCACTAATGTCAAAGTTTACTGCTCTGACATTTTCAGAATAAACTAATTCTCTTTTTAGTGGTTTGTCATTCAATTTTTAATTTGTTTTATAGTAAAGACACTATTCCATCCCTCCCTTCCCCCCTCCCACCCCCCCAGCCTTAATCTAGTTTCTTTTTTTTCTGGTAAAGAAAATAAGGGAATAGTTGCTTTCCAAAAATGGGTTGGATGAAACTAATAGAATAAAATGACTCCAGTGACTTCCCCAGGTTCCACCAAATTAACAACAAAAAAATAAATCCAAAAAACTTTTCATGTCAATATCTTTAAATGAAATGCTACCTGCTTTCCCTTTTATTGCTTTGAGAGATCACAATTTAAATTTCATGAAGTACAATTAGATAGTTAAAACTGCAAAACCTTAAACTGAAAATATCTTGAAAAAGAAACAAAGCATTAATTTTATTTTTAATGCATTCACAGTTCTAATTAATGGTAGTTTGTTTAAGGGAGATAAAGGTGCTACTAGGTAGCCTCCAAATAGGAGGAGGCTTCTGAATTGTTATGTTTTTAAGAACAGGAAATATCATTGTTGACTGGCTGTTCAGTTCCACTGTTTTGCACAAGTATGACTGAAGCTTTGGCACTGATATCTCTTCCTCTACCTTTGTAACATTCTACTGAACCTGTATAAAAATATTTGGGGTTATCAAAAACTAAATTTGAATTTATTTTTTCTTAATAAATCTGTATTCCAATCTATTTAGTTTAAATTGATTGACTGATACCTTGTAAATTTGAGAATTCACTTGCTACATTTGGATTTTCACTGACTTTATGATCCATTAAGATCAGATTATACTTCATTTATATCCAAAAATAATGATTATTTGCATTTAATAATATGGTTTTTTCATAGCTCTTTGGAAAACTGTCAGTAATATACTTTTCTTTTACTTTTTTTTTCTATTTTTTTTTTATATGGTCTAATGTTTAGCAAACATAAAGTGAAACTAACATTAACATAATCCATCAGGCTTCTCCCCTAGGATTTCTTATAGCTAAAATTGGTAAAAGACAGCTCCATACTTCATACACCAACAGTTTTGCTCCTGGTGAAAATGACACAAAAGCTGCTCCTTCATGCAAGCTGAACCTGAGGCTCTGCAACACTTTACCTTTTACTGCAAAGCATTTTGAAACTGACTTATTTTCTGAAAGAACACTTGTAAAGATTTGAGTGTTCTCAGTGTGACTGCCTGCTATGAATTGAAGCTAAAATATAAAAGCATTTTGTGATACTCTAAAAGACCCCAACATTAAGACGAAGTATTTATTCACAGGAACTTCCTAATCATCTGCTGGTTCAAGTTGCTGTGGTGGTTTGACCTTGACTGGATGCCAGGTGCCCACCAAGCCACTCTACCACTTCCCCCCCTCCTTTTAGCTGGACCAGGAGGAAGAAAATAAGATGAAACTCGTGGGCTAAGAAAAAAGCACTTTAATGTCTGGCCCCTTTTTGGGAAGCAGGGCTCCAAACATGTATCGGTTGCTCAGAGGACAAACCATTCCCCCCCCCCTCTGCGCCCCCCCGCCCTTTTTCTCGCTTTTATCTCTTATGTTCCGTTCCTTGTGTTTGAATGTGTCTATGTC
>JANHFX010017079.1:0-11606 GCA_027560015.1 Chloroceryle amazona
CTCAGCCTCTCCTCATAAGACTTTCCCTCCAGTCCCTTCCCCAGCCTTGTCACCCTCCTCTGGACCCGCTCCAGCACCTCAATATCCTTCTTGAAGTGAGGGCCCAGAACTGCACACAGTACTCGAGGTGAGGCCTCACCAGTGCTGAGTACAGGGCCAGAATTACATCCCTAGTCCTGCTGGCCACACTATTACTGATATAAGCCAAGATGCCATTGGCCTTCCATGACACCTGGGCCACTGCTGGCTCATGGTCAGTGGTAATCAACCAGTACTCCAGGTCCCTCTCTTCCAGCCTGCTCTCCAGCCACTCATCCCCCAGTCTGTAGTGCTGCAGGGGGTTACTGTGGCCAAAATATAGGAGCCTACACTCGGTCTGTTAAACATATTATTTGCCTTAGCCCATGACTCGGCCTGTCCAGGTCCCTCTGCAGCATCTCTTGACCCTCCAGCAGATTGACACTCCCCCCCCAACTTAGTGTCATCCATGAATTTACTGATGGTAGACTCGATCCCCTTATCCAGGTCATCAATAAAGATGTTGAATAGAACTGGGCCCCGTACTGATCCCTGGGGGAAACCACTGGCCACCAGACACCAACTGGGTGTGGTACCATTCACAACCACTCTTTGTGCCCAATTGTCCAGCCAGTTTTTAACCCAGCGAAGGGTGCACCCATCCAAGCCATGGGCTGCCAGCTTTTCCAGGAGAATGCTGTGGGTAACTGTGTCAAAGGCTAGGTAGTCCACATCAACAGACTTCCCCTTGTCTACCAGATGGGTCATCCAGTCATAGAATGAAATCAAACTGGCTAGGCAGGACCTTCCTTTCCTAAACCCACGCTGGCTGGGCCTGAGCCCTTGTTGTCTTGTATGTGCTGATTGATGGCACTCACGATGAACCTTGTAGGCGACACAAACCGCTTCCTCCCCACCACTTGGTGATTGTGGATATACCTTCAATAACACCAGAAACCATGTAAAAGCTGAAAGGGAATCTTAACACTTTTTCTTCCTGATATGTAGAAAAAGCATGCAGTGGATTGATGGTTGATGTGCAGTTGAATATCTCTGTTCAGCTGGAGTGAGTATTTTTTTCCCATTGTGGTAAATGAGGGTTTTGTCTCTGGCTTGGAGCCAGATTTTCAATCCTTCAGTTTATTTGAGATTTTATTTTGGCAGAATGGGATGTTCTGCTTTGTCTGTGAAAATACCTTTATCAACAAGTTAGGAAGGTCAAGAGAGACATTGTTACATTTGTATTCAGAGATACCTTCAGAAGATGAATAGCAAGGGAGCCAAAGGAATAGAAGTAGACCATTTACAAATGTAAATTAAATTGACACCTTCTTCATATTTTTAACTGTAACTGGTCATGCTTTTAATTCTCAATTCTTACCTCTTTTCATGTGTAATTCCTGTCCTGGGAGGCTAATTTTGTACTTGCTTCTGAAAATGTTGTGCAGATGGACAGTGATGAATAACTTCTTTGCAGGTGCACATGGGATCAATAATTTTGCTCCTGCTGGTGATTTGCAGTAGTGATTTTGAACACTAATGCTTCTGATTAGATCACTGACTTTGAGATTTAAATATGTATGGAAAGCTATATTTATGGTCCAGTGCTGTCTTAACTGCACATGCTTTCCTAAGTCTGAGTCCCAGGAGACTTCTCAGATAAAAAAAACAACTGGTGTAATCTTTTAATCTGGGAGTTACTGTGTGTTGAAAACAAATTTCTTACATACCTCAGGGCTGGCATTGTTTCTTGGGGCTTACATTATAAGATAATTATAGTAGACATTTATAAAAAAGAAGAAAGATCCCACTAAAAAAACAATACTTCCTCTATCTTTCAGAAGTGTTTGCTATTTCTGCCTCTCTCAAGAAGTTCAATATTTGTGTTAATAGTACAGAATAGCAGCCATTTTCCTGTGGTATTGATTTCATAAATCCCTTTAAAATTAACCTAACTTTCAGACATTACTCAGGATGTTAAGAAGGCTCTCTGACTGTGCTTCACTGTGTGACCACCTTTTGTCTCTCTTAATTAAAGCTTTCTATCCTTACAGTTTCTCTCAACAAATTAATCTGCCATAGTGGTTTAATGGAAGATGAACTTTATATTATATCTGCACTAATTTTTTGTTTTTCTCAGTATGGCTCTACCAGAAAGGATCATGTTCCCATATTTAGAGGCACATTTCAGATTTTTTTCATGTGTTTTTTTCAGTGGCAAAACAGTGAAGCTTTAAATAACTTTTTATTTCCAATATTTATTTCAAAGTTTGTGCATTTTATTTTTCTGAATGCCTTACAATGTTTAGTAATGTGCCTAGCAGGTAATTACAACAACAATCCATATAACATACAGAGAAATATGCATAAGATTACATGGAAAATATTTAGTTGCCCCGTATTACTTAACACAGCCAAAACATAGGGAAACAATACCTGTTTCATTAAATATGGTGCATTTTCTGAAACACTAACATGCAGGTATAGAAGAAACAGATATAGAACTTGTATTTATATATAAGAATAATATTGATTGATAACTAGGATAGGTACTATGTAGTCAGATCTTTGGGTAGCTTAGCTTCTCTTTCTATATGGAACAGTTTATCTGTAGCTCAAGGTCAATATTGCATCTTTTTGTTTGCTTGTTTCTTTCAGGTTGCAATTTTCAAATTGATTTTAGGTCCATTTTCCTGAATGTATTCTAGTTTCCTTTGTTATATCTTGTGCCAGGCTGTTGTTCTCATATGGATCTGAAGTTGTAGTCTTTCTTAAGAATAAAGTACCTTAGTTTGTTCTTTTTACTTTGCCGATAGTGCCTGCTTTAGTGTAGTATATTGCATTTCCTTCATCAAGTGTAGGTCAGAAAGGCCTTTTGCTTTAATATGCTGAAGCCTTCTTTGTCCCTGAAAATGGATAGGCTACGGTCTGTTGTTCTTCATTCTCCTCAACAGGGACTTTGGTTTTTTGAAGTTACTTTGGCAATGGAGATGTGCACGTTTACTTGTCATTGGCATTTTGTTCACTGTTCAGACCAAGGTCATGTTGGTGAGTGAGTTTGGTGTAGGGAACATTTACACAATGCTATCACTGTTATAATGAAATTTGCTACATGGCCCTTTGCAATATGCCACCATTGCCACCATGGTGTCAGCTTAAGTCACAGCTGCACAGGTGCATTAGTCTGTTTACTTTTAAAAATATTTTGCAGATCAGTTTCGGATTGAGAGGAAAATGGCCAAAGAGTATCCAGGCAGTTTGCACACAGAGCTTATAGGAGAGTTGTTGATTAGAGTCTGGTTTGGTTTGAAGGTGAGTGGTACTAGTTTTACTTTTGTACCTATGCAGTCTCTACTACCCACATGCTGTGAAACAGAAGATTTGAGATCAAGGCGTTTTAGAAATTAACATGAATTAGGATGCCAGGCTTTGCAGAATCAGAGAGTAGCTGTTTATTGGCTCAGTATTCTGAAATAGTCATCTGGAAGAAACCATAAAAACATTGCAGATTGTTAGGGATGGGAAGAGATTATTGGTACAGCATGGCTTTGACCTCTTGGTAAGTGGATGCAGCTAGGCAATATGCATATTTATACAGTCAGATTCAAGTCATAGCTTTTGAAACAAGGACTATTTTGACACAAGATCAGGATTTGGAGTAGTCTGGAAGCAGCATCTGTGGAAAGAAATTACAGGTTGTAAACACTGTGAAAACACTAGAGTCTTCTCTGGTGCAGGAACTGAAGGAACATTTTGTTGAAAATTTGGTGTCTTGGGCTTCCTTATCTGTAAACACCATAGATTTTCAGCTTTCACATGTCTAGCTTTTATGTGAACATTAGAAAATCAGACAATAGGAGATATTTCAGAGAAGAGTTACAAACCCATCTGAGGACTGGAAACAAGGGTTGCAAGGTTCAGTCTGTTATCAAGGTAAAGAACAAGGTAAAGAGGATATAATTGCTTTCTATTAGAGGAAGGTATCACTTGAAAATTTTAAAGCAAGACTTTTTACACTCTCTGATTGTCCCAGAATTACTAGACACTATGAGATCACTGGGACAAGGTCCGTGTGAGAAGGTCTTCAGACTAGATCCTGTTTGCCTCTACAGAGAAAATTTGTGAGGCCAAAGCTCAATTAGAGTTCAAGCTGGCCAGCACCATGAAGGACAACAGAAAGGTCTATTTAGAATACGTTAACAGCAAAAGGAGTCCAACTCCTTGCTACTTGCAGGACTACCAGAAACTAGACTAAGAGCATGATCCGGATGCTCCTTGAACTCTTGACAAACTTGGTGCCCTGCTGACTTCCCTGGGGAGCCTGTTCCAGACATGAGATGCACGGCGAAAGCAAAAACTCACTGAGCAGCAGTGTGCTCCAGTTGTTAGACCCAGCTATCTGGGACTCAACATACACCAGTGCACTTCTCTGCACTGCAACTTCTCCCTGTGTTTCTGTCCAGGTCAATTACTACTATTTAGAAGAGGGGAACTAACAGTATTGCTTTAATTTGCCTTTTTGAAGTGCTTGGCTGTAATGGTAAAGAACTTATACTGACATAAATTTTTGTGGCAGGAAAAAACTCCTGAACTAGCCTCTGGCTGCACTACCTGTGAACTTACTTTCAGCTTGAAGGGTGACTTCTAGGTTCTGCGTTGGACAAAACAGTGTAGTGCTGTCAGGATAGCTAAAGTATCAATAAGGATCCATCCATAGTTGTGAGCTTTAGGGAGTCCAGGAATTAATGCATCCTTGTGGTACTGAAATGGCTGCTTCACCTGCAGTGGTATTGGATGGTAATTCCCAGCATCTCTTCCCTCACTTTCCCAGAGCAGCACTCTTGCTTTGCTATGTGTCAGCAAGTGGCTCTGGTTTTTTCTGTTGTGCTGGGGAGCACTGGAGGAATAATGTATATGAGGAGAAGAAACTGAACTACTAATACTGGCTGTGTTACTTGGTGAGCATCTTGATATTTTTAGTGAAACTTGCTGGGGCATCCAAAGATGAGTAATTATTGCTATACCATATGGGCACTAGCTCCATAAGGCTGACTCTTACAGAAAGGGGTCTAATTACTTTTTGCACGGGCTTATAAATCAAAATGGCTTGTGATCCCACTGAAAATACAAGTGTGAGGGTCTGTGGTTAAAAGACAAACCAGGAAACACTCCTGATTTTTAGACAAGTAAAGCTGGTATGCTGGAACCACAGAGCTAAAGGAACAAAAACTATCCAGTGTCATTTTTTGGGAAGAAGTCTCATGCTTTAATTGTCTTGATGATTAGTCCTACTCAAGGGAATGAGTCAAAAGCATTCTACTGAGTGGAAAAGATAACGAAGAAAACAGAGATAGGGAAAACAGACTTCCTGCAAATTCCTTTCCTTTGCATTGGTTTTTTAATGGTCAGCACTGCTGTTGCAGCCTTGAAATACAAGCCTTTAGCATTAATGTTGAGTTTTCCTTCTCTTAACATCATTACTCTTCTCCTGATAATTTTTCATCCCTGTAAATAGGAATTCTTTAACATTGTCTGTCCAAGAAATATATTGTGTCATATAGGCCTTAATAGCACATATATCAAAAGAATAGTTTGTAAACATCAAAGAGGTACTATATCAGACTTGCCTTAGCCTTGACCTATCTTTTGACCACCAAAAATTCTAATGGGGTCAGGCTCTCACTTCCTTAGGTTTTAAATGCCATCAGCGTGTTCCATTGCCATTCATTTTTTTCTTCTGCAAATGCCTATGGATGACTAATTAATTGTTAGTTCATGTAGCTGCCCTGCTATAACTGTCTTAGTATGGTGTTTTAATTTGACCTATTGTTCCCTCTTCTTTAATTTTATTCATTTGCTCTGTTTTGAAATGGGGTTACAGTGCAGTGAAATACTGTTAACAAGAATAGCTAAATCTTCTCCTCAGCAGTTGCTACATCGCTGCAGGCAGTTTCCTTAACATTGTTTTTCAGTTTGGAGCCACTTCTATTTAGGTTATAATTCATAGTTTAGTGTTGCAGGTAGAGCTGAGAGACTCTAGTTAATGAAAGACACAATTCTGGTAACAAAATGTCCCTGTGTTTTCCAGAGAAGCCTTTGAAGGATACAATAAATAGGAAGCAAATTATTTCTTTTTAAAAGGGTTGCATATTGTAACACTGTCCTAAAAATGAGAAATGTCTACATCTAAAAATCAAGTTCTTACATTTATGGTCAACAGCGTTTCATAGACTCATAGAATGGTTTCAGTTGGAAGGAACCTTTAAAAGTCACCTAGTCCAACCCCAAGCTGGGGTTATCAGTTATTTCTGATAACATGATGCTGTTGCTTTTTATTGGGCCAAAGAATATTTCTGGTGAATTCAGAAGTATTTTACCGGTCTTTTAGCACTGCTCTTAACAACATACCTCTTAATTGTAAAGCAAATTGCAAATAACAGTGATCTGCAGAGTGTGGAGTAGTTTTCTGTCACTTCAGAGTTTGACTACTGTAAAATAGTTGACTAACCTTTGGACAATGTTATATTTGTAAGATGTTGCACAGGGGAGGAATTTCACAGACACCTGTATGAATAAATCTTTTTCACTAGTCTTAAACTCTAACATTCAGGGACTAGGATACACAATTTTTTCTAATCCTTGTAGAAAAGAAGATGAATGGTAAATGATGGTGATATTTTAAATGACTGCACCGAAGTTTGAGCACCTGTCCAAGCCCTGAGAGCACATGAGAAGCAAGAAGATACCAGGAGAGTCCAACTTAGCGCTCTTTTTAGGAACAGCTGCATGAACAGACCTTGCAGAAGCATTTCCTGCTGTCCCTGCCATCTGTGATGATGGCCAGTAAGCTTGCCACAATTGCACACCTTGTGTTGGGGTTCGTGTTAAAGATACTACTAACAAGCTTCCTTGGGTAAATGGTAGTTCTTCTATTTCATACATCTCGGCACCAAATGTTCAAAAATTGTGAATTGTTAGGAAGAAAGATTAAATTTTCTTTCTCAGTATAAAAATATTTATTTGCATCTGTCTTCTACTTTTGAACTTCCCTAGACTGTGTTTTCATTATTGTTTTAAAGATATTTTAATTAAAAGCTGGGATTCCTGCATTCTGAAGTTGATGGCAAAACTCACTTAAGTCAGCATTTCACCTCAAGTGTCTAAAGCAGTCTGCTCAGGCTCTGCTTTATATTCTTTCACTAAAAGCTCTGTGTTCACTGAGGAATTAGAAAGCAGCTTTTGAGGAATGACTTTGAAATTCCCCCTTGTGCAGCAAAACCTGGCTATTTTTAGATGAATAAATAACTCATAGGGAATAATTCATTAACTGAGTTCACTTGCAGTAATGATTCATGAGCTGAATAAAATTGACCCCCTCTAAGTTTTAAATATGATGTGTTCACTAGGCAACACTGTGACACTGCCAGAGATGTTTTTGTTCACTGCTTTGCCTTCAACTAATTTCTACACTGTTGTGTAGTAAACACATACTCATTCTCATTAGACAGGTCTGTAAGCACAGCTTCTTTCCCACAATGGCTACATGCATTAGCATTTACAGTGTGAAAATCTTGTCAGTTTATGTAACATATTGTAGTGAAGCCCTCATCTCCTTTACCTCCCAGTCTCTGGTGAATACCAACTGTTAAAAGTCCTGCTGAAAATCACATTCGATCAATCCATAAAGTTAAATATATTTGTGTAAATTTATTTGTGCTGTGCTTCATTTTCCATTAAATATTCACAAGACATTGAAATTCACTGTCTGTACATATTATCAGCCATAAAACCACTCATTACAGTTTCAGGGAAGGTGACCCAAAAGGGGGCACAAGCAGGTTTTGAAGTAACTCCATTTCAGTTGGGTGAAAGGCTCGAGGCAAAAAGGACTCTGTTTGATCTTGTCCCCCTCAGTCTGTGGATCCTTGGGAGTGTTTGAAAGCTTATGACATCCAAGCCAAACTCACATGTTCCTCACTTGCTAGGGCTGCTTTTTCTGCACCTCCTCTAGTCTCAGTATTTTTCTGCCACAGAATTCTTCAGCTGGCAAGAGAAATTAAACTGTCAGTAAACAAACAGTGGGGCTAATTGCTGTCTGCTGCTTCCAAAGCGAAAAGTTGAAAAGAAATTAACATACAAGCAGCTTCATGCCAGCAAAGACAGTTGTTTCCCTTGATAGGAGCACAAAGGGAAGTGGCCTTGCTTTATACCTGATAATCACAAGAAAGGTGACTGTTGACTTGAAATACATGTTCCCTCCCAGACTGCTTTGGATGCTAATATGGGTACTACACAGCTACCTCCTGTTCCTGCAGTAGGGTCAAAGTTGGATCAATAGCTTTCCTACAGCTGATGAAGTGTCGCTATCCAGATGTTTTTCCTGGAAGCACTGAAGCTCAGTCCTGAGTGATTGCTATCCTGACTTGTTTCCCATCTTTAAATGTAGACTGTTGCTTCTCAAGGCTCTGGATAACTGAGTGGAGATGACACTGATGGACTGGATGTCCATCAGGACAGGATGTCCATTTCAGGAAGGCTGCTGAAGTGAAGCCTCAAGCAAAGAAAACAAAGGCCATTGTTGCCATTTGGCAGCTTCTGCTAAAAAGACCAAGGGAATGAAGTGATGCACACAAAGGATGTTTAAAATAAATTATCATCTTGCCCTTGTAGCTTCAGCTAAGGAAGGAGGTGACTGAATGAAGAGCTCAGTGGAGATGCTCACAAAGAGTTTGGCTTTTCCTATTCCCTTGCTCATGGAATTGCCTTGAGTTATTATCAGCGATGCAAATCAAACGGTGCTTGATACAGCAGGTAGACAGTGAAGCACAGGTGACTGTGCCAGAACAGGAATCTGGTCTGACCCTTTCTAGCTCTTATTCCCAGCAGTACTCTGTGCTTTGTGAGCTTTGAGGAAAGTGATAAACGGTCTCATATCCATGGTCGTAACTTGACACAGGAAATTGGCATTGCTCCAGTTATGCCTCTGAACAAAGGGGAGGGATTTTCCTGGTAATTCCAACAGCTAACTCCAAAGACAGGTTGCAGAGTATGAAGCAGACATACCAAGGTAGCTGAGAATAGTTACTCGCTCTTGGTTACACATAATGATCCTTCTCTAAGAAGTGGTCTCACCCTATGAGGTTGTGGGAAGCTTTTTAAAACAAAACATTTGCTTATACTAGGGCCAAATTCTTTAGAAAGGGGAAAAAAAGCAATATGTTGTGCCTTGCATTAAGAAGAGTAATAGGAAATTACCACATGTAAGGAAAACTCCTGCTGTTGCATACCTGGGTGTTGCTACTTTAATATTCACTTTGTTGTTCTGTCCTCTCCCTCAGTCATCCCTCACTTTCTCATTTCTTGACAGCAGATGGGAAGCAGGACACAGAAGATCCTGAAGAAGAGAAATTACATCCTTATCTTTGCTTAATTTTAATTTTTCTACACCTTCTTTCATAATAATTGACTGGTTATGCTGTGTCAAACAAATACTTAAAAAGAAATCTATTTATGCGCATGCTCTGTTTGCATCTGGAAGTGGTTCACAATGGCAAATAAAAGGGCTGTCTTCATTGAGACGTGTGGACAGGCCCAACATCACACTAGTCAGACAGAATACTTTCTCAGTTAGTGAGCCAGATCTCTGCTAGCACAGCCAGATTCATAGAATTGCAGATTATTTGAGGTTGGATGACCTCTGAGCATCATCTGGTTCAACCCTGCCCTGCTCAGGCAAGACCACCTAGAACCTGTTGCCCAAAACTATGTCCAGATGGCTTTTGAGTATCTCCCAGGATGAAGACTCCACAGCTGCTCTGGGCAGCCTGTGACAGTGCTGTCACCTTCACTGTGTTTCCTGATGTTCAGGAGGAACTTCCTGTGTTTTAGTTTGTGTCCAAGTTCCCAAATAAAGGCTTTGTTTCTTGAATTAATCCTGCTGGACACAATTTACCTCTGAGTAAGCACAAATGTTTTGATGTACCTACATGAACAGAAAGAGTTTGTAGCTTTTCTCTGTTTTGATGAAAGAGAAGGCAAAAGTATTATCTGTTGTGATAGAGGAAGGCAGGAGGAGAGTGCCTGTTTATGGTAGGGAAAGGTTGTTTCTTTATATGACCCAGTCAATAGCACCTTCAGAATGACTGACATTCATCTGATTCCTGCCAGCTACACATCAGTAAGTGCTCCTGTTGGCATGAAAATTCCATTTTACAGTGGATTTTTATCCTCTCCTCCCAGGAATACATGTTTAGTTTGAGTGCAATTTTAATATGCCATCATTTTTCTCCTGGTGGCCTCAGAATTTTATGAAAAATAAATGACAGACTCTAGAAGTTGAGATCACAGGCTTTTTGATTACAGTATGCAAACCTCTTTCCCAGTGTAGGCAAAATCAACAGACACTCTGTAAAGCTTTGCAAACATTGCAAAACATCAACTTCATCTGCAAAAATGCCAGCCTGCCTCCCTCTCAGCAGAACTAGTATTGCCTGATGCAGAACAGTAGAAGAAAGAAGTTCTCTGCAAGACAAATGCACAGAACTCTGAGGTATAACACCAAATTCGAACAAGCAAAATGTGTGACAGTCTGCACTGTTTTCCAGGGCTTAGGGAAATCATGTCAGGGAGGCATAGAACAGACAAGTGCAAATATATCCATCCTTTGTAGACTGACACAGACCTGCTTATCATAGCATCACTAAAGGCGATTTCCTCATGATTTCTAATTCAAAGATACAGTCCCTGAATTAACAGATAATGAGAATGAAATGACTCATTACTGTGTGTCTGTTCTGTCTCTGCTTCCTGCTTGGACATCTTTTAGCACAAAAATGATGGAATTTGTCATGCATATCATGGCAAGTTTATTTGAAACTAATTTTTCCACTAGCATGAAACTTAATATACTTTTTCAAAATAATAAGCCCAGGTATATAATTTTCCTCCAGATTTTAAGCACTTTAGAAGCTGGAAAGGCTCTGATCTCCATTTTGGTTGAAGGCTAGCTCTGATTGCAGTAGTTACCTTCAGAAGGCACCAGAAACTAAATTAATATTGATAAACAGGTTTTCTAGAGAAAAGAGTAATTTAAGAGGTTGTCACTTTTATTTTTCAGATCTGCCTTCAGTTTCATACCATATAATAGCCTAACTTAATAACCTAAATTTTTCATTTTTTAAACAACCAGAGAATTGTTGTTTCATGGAAGAAACACCAAATGACTTCCCTTTGCTGAGGAACATCTTTTTATGCATATGGTGTATTAGAATAAGTTCAATGTGCAGCTGGGCTGGCTTTTTGTTAGAGACTGGACTGAATGCCAAGATATATTTGACTGGATCATGGAAATGTAAAGAAGCCTGCAAAAGCATCTTTTTGATATTGCTACAAACACAATATCCTCTTCTTTTATCTGTTACCCAGAATTTTGGGAAGGGGTGCCTTATCTGTGACAGTAAAAACATGTGTTCTCCATTCTTCTACTGAAGAACAATTGGAAATCAAGAGGGGAGCGCTACAGGCTGGGCACGGAGTGGCTGGAGAGCAGCCAGGTGGAAAGAGACCTGGGGGTGCTGATCGACAGGAAG
>JANHFX010017079.1:12045-25663 GCA_027560015.1 Chloroceryle amazona
GGATCAGGGGTTGGACTCGATGATCTTGGAGGTCTTTTCCAACCCAATCTATTCTATGATTCTATGATTCTATGAGTATGTTATAATGACAAAATGTCTATCAGGCTCCTCTTTTCAGTTCTGGTAGCAGCAGCAGCTGTTACTGCCTTTCTGAAACAGAAGAATTGTTATAGCAGCAGCCCATTATACTGAAAACCTGTTGTCCTAAATTAGTTTGCTAGCTAGGCAAAGGTGGAAATTGGTTAAAAGGAAAGGGAGTGAGAGGGATATGGCTTCTCATTTATTTATGCCACCTATTTTGTATAAAGACACAGATAATGAGGCTGACTCTGACATTTATGCCACTGGCAGCAGGTATGCATATGAGTGGGGCAGTTAGCACCCTGCAAGTACAACCCCTGCTCTTGTGCATCATCCTTGGACATCAAACAAAGCTCTCTGAGTATGAACTGCTTCCTCACAAATGGTTTGTCTAATTCCCAGTCATACCATTTGGCAGCCTTGCTGAGATTTCTTCTGCTTTCAGTGAAGGCTAATAAGGGAAAAAGTAAACTTCTGTAGCCCCACAACTGTCCTGCCCATCACCTGTGGAGACAGTGATACCTCTGACACTGTCTTGCAGGTGTGTCTGACACACAGAATTTCCTTGCTGAAATGTAAAGAAGGTTCCGTGCAATTGTGAAGAAGGCACTGACATTGCAGTGATAACTAATGTTACATGTTTGGAGGCCTTTTTCTGTGTAAGGGAGCTCAAACGCACACCGAAGGAGAAAAGTACTTTGCATGAATGTGGTAATGCATGATCCTTTCTTATGCCACATAATAATAGTTTTTCCATTCCACAGCTACCAGCCATAACTTTGTGATGCTGCTTTCTATAATCCCTTCTTTTAGCATGATGGCCTCCTGGAACACTGTTAGAAAAGAATGCAGGCTTTTTTATGTGTTTGCTTGTTTTAATAGTGACAGTTCATTTGGATGCCTCAGTTGCACATGTTTTCTGCTACATAGTGGTCAGAAAGTTCCTGAGCAAAATTTCGGATGCAGGTGACATAGAACAGCCCACTGACAACATGATATTTGTTTGCCATTTTCTTCCATGTTCACCATGCTGCCTCTGCAAGTCACAAACCAAACTTGGATCTCATTGTATTAGGTCTTTACTGATAAACAGGATCTGACACTACAGAGTTTGTGGTCTAAGTAATGAGGAAAAACTGATAAAGTGAGGGAATACACATTTAACTCATAAACTCTGTAAAGACAGGCCTAGGAGCCGAAGATATGATGTCTCCTTAATTTTATGCAGTGTCCTTAATTGCTGAAGCACCCTAGTCCATGTGAACTGCTTGCATGACTGCATATGAAGGTGATGTGTTCCATCTCCTGAAAAGACTGGTGAGACTTTTCTTGAAATGTTATTACTTTAAGGAAAGAAAAGTGGGTTAAGAGAGCAAAACATCTCTTCTTTTGCCTCTTTCTTTGTCTCAGAGTAGATGAGCTGCATATAGTATTGCAGAGAGCTTTGGCAATCCTACCCAAGATGTTTTGGAATATTACAACAATACAGTGCTTTTCTGACTGTATACCTTTCTGAAGAGCTATATAATAATTAATGTATCCTCCCATGTTTTGAAGCTCAGGAAGTCACTTAAATTTCACATGGGAGGTACATGTTGCTTAATAGCTGAATTAATTTCTGATTTCTTTTAATATTACCAATGTTCTGGTTTTTATACTTTTTCTCAAAAGCAGCATTTCAGCAAAACTTTTTTAGAGAAGAAAGTACAAGGAACATGATCTTTAAAATAATCATCATTGAAATCAACAGCTTATCATCATTTATTGAAACTGTCAAACCTTTCCACAAGGACCATCCTTCTTGCCCTGAATGCTTTATTGCTGCTGCTGTCACTCAGTATTTATAAGGAGACTAGGCAGTGCCTGCCTGAACTTTCTGAACCTGAGTGTATTATACCATAGTACTCTTTGCACTTCTGAAACTGAATCACAGCCTTTCCAGAAGCTGTGAGATACTTGAGTATCTATTTAAGGATTCTCTAAGCTTAAGTATGAAAGGAAAGAGTTTTATCTAAGTAGAAAAAGAAGAATGAAACCATTTGCTCCTTACTGCTTTTCCATAGTGATATATGTATTGATTGACAAATCTGTTTTCCTCTTTAAATTGTATGACATTTTTATTATCTGTCTTGAAAGTAACACTTCACTGAGAGTTATTCATATGCATGAGGGGGGCTGAAATAAAGCTAATAGGCATGTTTTTTTTTTCTTGTGTTAGTCTGCCTCTGAAGGCTTGACTTTGCAGGCTTAATGCTCTTTAAACATAGGAGGTTGGTGGGTAAAAGTTAAGTGTGCATACTGAATAACATGTAGTCTATGATTCTTAAATCAGTGTCCCATTCCTTTGATCAGAAAGTGTTGTATGTAATTAAGTAGGCATTTTTAAGTAATATTCCAGTTCCAACACCTCTTCTTATATATTTGCATTGGTAAAACAGCATAAAGGGGATGCTTGGGCTCAAAGCAGGAATTTTTAACTATAAAATTTAGTTGGCACTATGGTGAAGTGTGGTAAAATGGCAAATCCAATGAAGCCTGCAGAAATAGTTTATGCTTCAGGAAAAAGTATGCATGATTAAGTGGAAAGTGTGCCTTATGAGGAGAGGCCAAGGGAAGTAGGCTTATTTACTATAGAGAAGAGGAGACTGAGAGGAGACCTTATTGCTCTCTACAACTACCTAAAAGGAGGTAGTAGCGAGGCTGGTGTTGGTCTCTTCTCCCAAACTACTAATGATAAAATGAGAGGAAATGGCCTCAAGTTGCATCAGAGGAGGCTTAGACTGGATATTAGGGAGAAATTCTTCACTGAGAGAGTGGTTAGGCACTGGAACAGGCTGCTCAGGGAGCCAGTGGAGTAATCATCCCTGGCGGTGTTTAAAAATTGAGTGGATGTTTCACTTGAGGCTGTGGTCTAATGGATAGATAGGTAGATGTTAGGATGAAGGTTGGACTCGATGATCCTAGAGGTCCTTTCCAACCCTAACGATTCTGAAAAAAAGAAAAAAAAGGAAAAATTACTGACCTGAATCCTGCATCTGGCTCTCCCAAACAAGACTTAGATTATAAAAGACCAAAAGGAGAAGATAATTCCAGCGCCATGTTGAAAGCCTACATTTGTGTCTCTGACTTGCTTACAGTTGTGCACTTTGAGAAGAATCAAAGGAATTGGTCTAATGCTAATGTTGTCAAAGCATTCCTCATGGCTGGGTTTTGTTTTGGCAGCTCAGCTCTTCTCTTATAACTGATGTGCATAGCACTAAGGTTATGACTTCCAGAGTTAGACAGATTCTGTCTGAGGAAGAGCTTTGAGAAATCAAGATTAGCGGTGTTCTTCTTATGAACTAGAGCTTGGTTAGCGATAGCTAGCAAGTTGCCTCTCAAGCTGGAAAGCTTGATAATGTATTCTGGAGATTATGATGTTTGTTATATATAATGAGTTAGTGAAGGAAAGAGATTGCCTCTCCACAAACTCTGCTAAGGACTCTCACTGTTTCTGACCGTTATTAATCCAAAGGGGTCTGAGAAAATCTGAGTCATTTTAAAGCCATGTCAAGAGCTCACCTTAGAAAGTAAAACACATTCCTTAAATACATAGATGGAGTGGCCTGGAGAAAGGGGCATGGGCAGCTGGTTGAAGATATTTTCTCATTGTGCTGTTAGAAACTGGAAGGAAAACTCTTCAATGCCTCATAGTTTCAGGATGAGCATGAAAGAAAATGTTACTTAATCATGCATGCAATATTGGTTCACCTCCTTCTGAAGTGCAGTGCCATTTGATACCTGTCACAAAAAAGCAAGGTGATGCATAGTTATTTGCCCTGTAAGATCAAAGATGATGAACAAGACAGCCCCTAAAAGAGAAGATACTTAAAAGTACTACTATTTCATTCTGGGAATGAATCAGACTTTGGTCCCATATTTATATGTTAACATCAAAGTCACTTCAGTTGCTTCCCTGTAAAATAGGCCTAAGTGAGACCCTTCTGAGGATACTGATATTTTGAACTAGGAAAGTTATTATGAAAACTGGGCAAACCCTCTGTACCCAACATCATAATAGAGAACACCAAGAAGGAGATAACATTAATGGCTATACGTTTACATCAGATAAAAGGAAATACATCTTCATGAAGCACTTTGTGAAAATGGGAAATACATTGCTTTGTGATAATCAGGTCAAATACTATGTCTGGAATAAAAAATGACAGAGATGTTTTAGGAGTACTAAAAATATTTTCATTTGTGTGAGCTAAAACAAGGATAACAATCTCCTGCTTCATGCTGTGATTGATAGGGGTGGAAATGCATTTCTCATGAATGGTGCTGAAGAGCAGGCATCTGTGCAGTGGGATTTGTTCTCTATTTACTGACCTTTGTTGGTGACATTTATAGAAAAAAAAAAAAGTTTTTGCTGGCTAGATTTTTAAAAGACAGTAGTTACAGCCCCTATAACTCTGTGTAACACACTTGTCAATAATGTGTTTGCACAAGGCCTGTACTGTAAGAAGGGAATTGACCTGTGCCACCTTCTCTGTCCTAGACCTCTTGTCGAACTGCCCATGAGGAGAAGAGAATGGAGATGCTGGCATAGAATTTGTTCTAAGGAGTGGTTCTGATAACTGTTTTGGCTACACTGCAGATGGCTGGACCTCTGTACCACTCACCTACTGAACCTGATGCCTCTGAGAGAGCAGAAAGTTATTGTCAAGGTGACGACTAGTGTCATGGGAATGTAGACTTCTAATCTCCCTCCATTAATACAGTACTCCTGTTACATGCATCCTTCTCTTATAGTAGAGCCAGTCATGTGTTGACCTTGTTCCTTCAACTGTAAATAACCCAAACAATTTAATTGTTGCAGTATGGGGGGGTAATCTTTTCCTTTTGCAAAGTTATGTTAATTTACAATCATAGAATGATAGCAAAGCTTGGGTTGGAATGGACCTTTAAAAGTCATCTAGTCCAACCCCTCTGCAGCGAGCAGTGACATCTCCAACTAGATCAGGTTGCTCAGGGCCATGTCCAGTCAGACCTTGAATGTTTCCAGGGATGGGGCACGTACCACCTTTCTGGCAACCTGTGCCAGTGTTTCACCACCCTCACTGTAAAAAATGTCTACCTTATATCTAGTCTGAATCTCCCCTCTTTTAGTTTAAAACCATTACCCCTTGTCCCGTCACAACAGGCCCTACTAAAAATTTTGTCCACACCTTTCTTATAGGCCCCCTTTAATCATGGAAAGACTGCAATAAGGTCTTCCTGGACCCTTGTCTTCTCCAGGCTGAACAACTCCAACACTCTCAGCCTGTCCTCACAGGAGAGGTATGCCAGCCCTCTGATCATTTTTGTGGCCCTCCTTTGGGCCTGCTCAAACATGTCCATGTCTTTCCTGTGCTGAGGGATTCAGAGCTGGACAGAGTACTCCAGGTGATATCTCACCAGGGTAGAGTAGAGGGGCAGAATCACTTCCCTCAACCTGATGGCCACACTTCTTTTGGTGCAGCCCATGATATGGTTCGCCTTTTGGGCTGTTACTGCACATTGCTGGTTCATGTCCAGCTTTTCATCTGCCAGTATGATAAAGTCCTTCCCTGCAGGGCTACTCTCAGTCACATCATCCCCCAGCCTGTATGGATACTAGGGATTGCCCCGACCCAGGTGCAGGACCTTGCACGTGGCCTTGTTGAACCTCATGAGGTTCACATGTGCCCACTTCTCAAGCTTGCCCAGGTCTCTCTGGATGGCTTCCCATCCCTCAGACATGTCAACCCACCACTCAGCTTGGTGTTGCGTGCAGACTTAACGAAGGGGCACTTGACACTATTATGTCATTGATGAAGAAACTAAATAGCACTGGTCCTGGTACAGACCCTTGAAGGACACAACTTGTCACTGATCTCCATCTGGACATGGAGGTGTTGACCACTTCTCTCTGGATGTGACCATCCAACCAACTTCCTTATCCACCAAACAGTCCACCCATGAAATCCATATCTCTCCAATCTAGAGAGAAGGGTGTCGTGGGGAATCAAGTCAAAGACCTTACAGAAGTGCAGATAGGTGACATCCATAGCTCTTCCCTTGTCTGCTGATGTAGTCACTTCATCACAGAAGGCCACTACGTTGGTCAGGAAGGACTTGCCCTTGGTGAAGCCATGCTGTCTGTCTCAAATAACTGCTTGATGCTCCATGTGTCTCGGCATAGCTTCTAGGAGGATTTGTTCCATGGTCTTCCCAGGTACACAGTTGAAATGGACATATGCGTAGTTCTCAGAGTGTTCGTTTCTCACCTTTTAAAATATTAATGCAATGTTTACTTTTTTTCCAGTTACCAGGGACTTCACCTGGATATTGTCTTAACCTAGACTTTATGTTTTGCTGTGAATTAGTAGGGAGGACTTAATGCTGGAGTTTACAGGTCACATCTCAGTTGACAAGATACACCTAATAAAGGTATTCTTTATGGAAACTGTCATACTGTTACATGTATGTAATAGAACCACCTCTTACTAGGTGAATGTTTTCTGGATAATCCTCTGCTGGAGATATGACTAAGTGTCTGCTTGATATGAGATATAAGTCTGCTTTGGCTTCAAAACCCCACACATTTAATGTGTTGGTGATGATACATTAAAACCAGCAAGTTTAAGGGAACAAATGTGAGTGATGTCCAACACCTTTTATACCATTTGTAGCTGCATTTCACTTCTATATGCCTTGCTGAAATCTATTGGTGAAAAGTTTCATGTCTGTATTGCTAACCCCTTCAGTGAAGACAAACCAGTAGGTGGCAGTTCTTGAGAGCTGGACTCACCTGTTTGGCAGCAGGGCAGACAGGCAGGAGTGCTTCTTGACTGGTACGTGGGGGACTAGTGACCTTCATGCAGCTTGCATTTGATATTAATTATGTGACTAGGTAAATGGTTGTGATTTACCTTAACGATCATCAGCTCATCCTAGCTATGGTTTTGTACATGAGAACACTTAACTCTTGTGCTTACCTTTCCTGCAGTGATGCCACAGTCCTCAATCAGGTCTCCCTAGTGCTAGGTGCCACACAGACACAGGGTAGGAGGGCTGTGTATGCTTCTGAGGAGGTGATATTCCTTTCTTGTGATGAGAATGCTAGGAATGCCATAACTGTTACCACCTTAAAAGCTGTAACTTCAGGGTACAAGGTAATTATTTCAAGTGCTTTTGATTTATTCTCCAACAAAGGAATAAAATTACTACTGTCTGAGGAACTCATAGCTTAATGTTCAGAAGGGAGCAATAAACATAATCTCTATTAGTCCATATCCAGGAAAAATCACGGCTGACAAGGACAGAAGAAAAGCCACTCATTGAAAAATGCAATTCCTAACCTCAAACTTTTCAAGCAAATTGACACTCTTTAGTCCTCTCCACAGTTCCTGCTGCTTCAAGCCTTCTCATTTTTTAATTAGTCATAATGTCACACTAAAACCTTGACTTCTTGCTATGTGGTTGCTTCTTAGCAGATGCAATTATTAACTTTATGTTGATGAAAACCCATGCAGGAAAGAGTCAGACAAAGGAAAGGGTGGGTTGCAGTCAGAAGGAAGAGAGTACCATGCATATGGCAAAGAGTGATGAAGGCACAGAGCCTCCCTTTTCCTTCAGCTCCTCACAGCACCCAGTACTGCTGTCCTTCGCTGTTCCAAGCACTGCCTTTTCCCCTCATCAGTACCTCTAAACCTTACCTAGACAGAATTACATGGCTTATTCATTCACGATCCTCTTGATTCTCTTTCAATAAGAAAGTCCTCAGTGGTTCTTGCAACACCAGCTGACCTTTACACATCTCATCCTGGGAAATCTTAATGAGTTTTAAGACTATCCTTGGAATTAAGTCGTGAATCATTTGGGTGAATAAGATCAAGCCTCTGAAATGGTCATGCTGAGGGCCTGGATACTCAGTGGCAATTTTCCCTATTTATTTTGTGAACACTTGGCCTGAATCCCCTTTGTGTGCTTCATGAATGCAACTCAGGTCAGACAGCAGCTGTCCAAAAAATAAAGGTCATGTTAGAAAGAGTGTGATAAAGATGTATTAACAGACAAAATCATCATAGACTTGAAGCTTTTTGTTTTATTTAATTATTCTCCAGAAGACCCATCTATCCAGTTCCCACTCAGTGACTATACTGATCTATAATATAGTCTTTTGTTATTTGTTTCATTTCCTGTACAATTTACAAAGAAATAGGGAATTTCTTTGTAAATAGAAATTTACAAATTTACCTTTATAAATAGAAATTAATTACATCAATGGAATATCTTTCCTTCAGTAAAGAACAAACATAAACTACTACTCTGTTATGTATCCCACAACCCTAAACCACTGTTCCTTTATCAAATTTATTTATATATCAATGAAGTATTACAAAAAAGATTATTTCTTTTGGTGCTGCTTTTATATTGAGCCTGATAATGAAAGAATTGGTCACAATGAGAAATGGTAATATTAGCAGTTAATTAGAATGCAAAATATCATAAAGTGTTTAAGAAGACTATAATAGATGAACTTTGTCATTCAGTCATATTTAAAAAGTAAATAGCATTTAAAACATGAAAGAAGACAAATAAGTGATATAAAGGAAAATTTGAACAAAATATTACTTTAAGTGTTTAAGTGTTCATGTTTCCTTCTGGAAAATGTATTACAGTTTCTTGTAGGGAGCGGCTCTTACCTGTGAATGCTGAATAAGGAATCTAGGGCACTACAAAGGAAACATGGTTTTGTGGTTATCACCCCTGGGAGCCAAGAGCTTCATATGAACTACACATCTGTTAAATGTTTCTTGCGTTACTTTGGGCAAAGGATTCAAGCTCGCAACTGTCAAGAACTTCTGAATATACCTGATTTTCATTTGTTAGCACATGAGTTATCCCAATCAGTGCGATTTCTCTTTCTAGAAAACATTCTTAGGGAATATTTGTGCAAATTTTGGCAAAAAGTTTCACCATTTAGTGATAAATTTCTGAAAGAGGAGACTGTGGAAGCTATGTTTTCAGTTTTCCTATTGAAGAAAATTATTTTTCTCTTTTTTCCTGATGAAAGTCCAATACTTACATTGTCAAAATCTGTCAATATTTTTTGTGTTATTCACTAAAAGTCACGTAGGTATTTTTTTCCCTTACAACACAAATTTTGGATTTTTTTATGCAAACTGTTGTTATGAAGCAGCTAGGTCAAGAAACGTAGATTCTAACAAGATGATTTTGATAAAGGCTTAGGTGAAGTTCCAGCTTTGAAGAAGATAAAATTTAGGGACAAGGTCCCCTGAAATGCCTGAAATTCAAATAATTTTTATGATAAAAGAGGCTGACAACAAACACCAATGCAATCTATGCACAGAAGTAGCAGCTGCAGGAGAACCTGTTGGAAGTGGCTACCTCACACAGTTCTCCACAGGGAAGTTCTTTGTGTCATTTTTGAGCAGAGGAGCAATGTTAGCTCTAAATTTAACTCCACTTTTTAAACTCTTTTTGAATTCACATTCTGAGAAATGAACAAACTAAAAAACTTTTTGAAAAGGAAAATAGTAAAAAATGCTATTTGCTTTTTAAAATATCATCTGAGATGTAGAATCTCTTAATGCTTTACTAATTTATTTTTATTTCACTCCCTTTTCTTCACATAGACACTGAAACTCTCTGCGTGTCATCTTCCACTGAAAGACATGTTTTACTTGTGTATTTGATTTCACTCAACTAGTAGTTCTAAAAGCTCTTGATCATGTGAGCCACCTTATCGGAAGTTTCCCACATGCCGAAGACAAGTTTGTTTAACTCCCAGATTAAATGATAAAGTAAAAACTATGGCATGGTGTATTAATTTGGAAGTCCTACTTTCTCAAACTAAATTACCATGACTTTGTATCATGAGAACATATCAGGGGTAAAAAACCAAATAGTCTTGCTCTGGAATGTACTTCTATAAACTGCAGAAACCAACAATATCCTTGGAGGTCAGCAAAGCATTTATTTCAAAGCTGTCTCCTGTACTATAGAATTTAATTTAGGGTTTTTCTGTCTCTCAAAATTCAGGCAAGATTCACACCATCAGAAAACCTGTAAAGTATAATAGTGGAGGTGGGACACTTTGGTCTCCACATTCAAGGATCATGCTTTTTTTACCACGATTTAAGCACATGTGGACAATGATCTTACCCTTCTCATCTGTCTGCCAGGGTCTTCTCCCATTGCTCCATCAGAGGAGAACATATGCTAGGCACTGTATGTCTGAATGTCTAGATCTTTCTGAAGTTTTCTGTGTATACCATCTTGTGTCCGAAGCATTTGGCATTGTACCAATCACCAGACAAGCAAATAATTAAGAGTTCCCTGCTCCAGCAAGGTGCTGGTTAAGAAAACAATAGGAAGAAGGCCAAGAGTTTTAAAGTCTGAAAATGAGGTTAAGCAAAACAGTTCTTAAACATAGTCAATTGAAACAAATAGTAGAAGGTTGAAATAAAACCACATTTTCATCTGAACTGAAATGCATCTTCTCATGTGACATTGTCCTTAGAACAAAATAGAGTAATTCAGATATTTTGAAAGACTTAACTGTATTTCCTGTGTAGCCTAATGCGGTCCCATACTCTACTCCTCGCTCTAAATAGTCCTTGCTGCCTTTCCTCTCAAGGCTTCTGCCTGTGTTATCACCCTGTGCTTTGCTGTATGTCACAAACATATTTGTCAGTGTCAGTCTGTTTTCCCCCAGGTTATCTTAATGACAGCACTTTTAAAGCATAAAAAGCTATAAAGCCAGACTTCGTCTACCACTGGGTATCTGTAAGGCACAGGGAAAGAAACTCTGAAACTGCTTATGGATCTGCATGAAACATAAACCAAAGAATATATGTTTCTCTGCATGCATGTAAGAGAACAAAGGGAAAGGGAGTTGAAATGAAAACGTATATATTCGGTGTATAGCCTAATTTCTAGTGAGCTGGAGATTAAAGCCACTGTAGCAATACTGTACAATGTTTTTTTGCCCCCTCTCTAGCCTCAGGCACAAGGAAAGATCCTTCTTCCATTACAAAAGGCTGTGAAGCAATGATGAAATGATAAATGGAAAGCTCATTTCCTGTTTGCAGTCTAAGCACACAAAACTGTAACCTTCACACAGTGAAACAGTGTTTTGTTGATGTATCTCTAGCAAGGCAGTAATTGGTGGTTTGTAGGCAAAATCTGATCACAATAATTGTGGATATTTGGATTGTAAATACACACTACAAGAAAAAGACATTAGGAAGCAATTAGAAAAGCTGTGGCACTGTATTAGCATCTGCTGTATTGCTAGAGCTCTTGAAAATAGTGAGGAAATATAATAATTTATAACAGTAGGAAAGACTGGCTTGGTTTCAGCCTCTGAGTCATCTGTTTGAAACCAGATAAGAGTTATTGATTAGTAACCTTGAAGGAATAGCATTTATTTGTAATGGCCCATATGAGATACGTTTCAACAACTATGTTTCTGATAATGTTTTGTTGCCATTGGTTTTCTAACTTTTGCCTGGATGGAGTCATTTGGAGACAGAGGTATAAGACAAGGAGACTTACAATTAAGTGTCACATTTGACAGTCACTGTGCTGTCATACATGGGCATTGGCTCAGAGTGTAATTGGGCCTCCAGAGCTTTCAGATCCTTTACAAGAAATTTTTAAGTGGATTCAAGTGAGAAATTCACAACTTTTAAGTAATGGCTTGGGCTTGGCAAGGTTTATAGCCTTTTTTCCATTGAGCCCCATCCAGCGCTGAAAGTGTAAGGCACAGAGAAGAAATGTGTGTGAGATAAGGCAGAAGGGTCTGTTCCTCCTGATATTTAGGCAAGGGGAGAGTGTGTATGCAATGCTTTGTCTCATGGTCCTGAAGGCAGAGTAGTGTCTAAGGAAATCAATAGGCTGGGTGAGGAGAACTGAGACTCGTTCCACTTCAGAGGCTGATAAATCATGTTAGCAAGATTTTATTTTTTGTTTGTTTGCTTGTTGTTTTTTTGTTTGTTTGTTTTTAGGCGGTGGGAACAGCAGACTAAGGTTTGTATAACCATCTCATCCGTTTAAGAGTCTGGGACAACTTTGTGGTCCCTCTGACACAGGTCTGGTTTCTCTCTGTGGCACCCTGCTTGCTAGAGTAATAGTGTGTTATAGGATCCAGAGCTGATGGTAACTGGTGCTGACTCCTTAGTTACTTCTTGAGAACTGTTGCTGCCACCTTTTCTACCCTACAGTTGAAGTATACAGGAATGGAACAAAATATCAGCTGCAATGGGAAATAGCAAGAAATTACTGGTCATGAGTTACTAATTCAAAGGCATTAAGAAGGTACTCTGGTAATTTCTTTTTTTGCAACCATGGTTTATTTGAGCTTTTTGTTTTTTCTTTTTTAAACTGTGGTACATCCATCAAAAGGGCTTTTGTGTTCCTGCTCAAAAGACTACTTACTGAGCGCTCAACATGCCCCTGTGACTACTTCATCTTTGCTCTCAGTCAGGAGGGAACTAATGTGTGAAGCTCATGTTTTCCATAGTGGTGATCTTGTGTAGTCTCTTTGGAAGTTAGAAGTGCTCAGGCCTTGCAACGAAAAATGTTTGAAATCAGGCTTAATGAGAACATTGATACTTGTGTGCTCATGGGGCAGAAAGAGAACAAGTTGGTGTAAGAGCTCTTTCAAACTATGTTATATGCTTTTTTAAGTGGTAAGATGTGAAGCATCATCTCTGAGTGAAGCAATGTTCAGAGGTTTCAGAAAGTCAGACAATGTTGTTGCCTTTGTACAGACAAAACTACTCTGCTTATACAGCTCATTTCATGCTGCTTTCAGTGAGGGTTAAGGAAGGGTGCCCAAAGCACGTAGACACATGCCTTAAAAAAATAAAGGGGAAACAGAAAAGTTTCTTCAAAGGGTGATTGCTTATACTTTGTGAGTCAAAAAGGAATCCCTATCCTCTGCTGAAGCTCTACTGAAGAAATATGCTGGGAGAGAAACATTTGATTGTGGAGTCCTTATTACTGATTGTTACTATGAGACAAAAAGAGAGAACAAAAACTGAGGTATGGAGAGCCTTTGTCTTATGCAAATACACAGGCATAACTAGGAGTAAAATCATAGAATCATAGAAATGTCTGGGTTGGAAGGGACCTCTAGAGGACATGTAGTCCAACCCCTCTGCTAAGATAAGGGACATCTTCAACTAGAGCAGGTTGCTCAGCACCTCGTCAAGTCTCATCTTAAATGCCTCCAGGGATGGGGCCTCAACCACCTCCCTGGGCAACCTGTTCCAGTGCTCCACCACCATCATAGTAAAGAACTTCTTCCTTACAACCAGTCTAAATCCCCTCTTTTCTTATTTAAAACCATTGCCCCTTGTCCTTTCACTACAGGCCTTTGTAAACAGGCCCTATCCAGTCTTTTTATAAGCTCTGTTCAGGTACTGGAATGTGGCTGTTAGGTCTCCCCGGAGCCTTCTCTTCTCCAGGCTGAACAATCCCAGCTCCCTCAGCCTGTCCT